>JAMQGT020001170.1:0-100009 GCA_024447675.2 Pterophyllum scalare | reverse complement strand
ATAGCAGAACCACTATTGCAGCAATTCCTGGTTATTTTTATGTCTCCTGTTTCTTGGTTCAGTTGCGTATTGCTTCAGCATCTCCCTCCTCTTCTCACTCTCTTCTTTGTCCTCATCCTCTGCAACTTCTGTCTCAGCTTCCCCATCACCTAGGGACTCTTCTTCCCTTTCCTCACCTTCCTCCTCCTCTTCATCACTTTTTTCATCTTGCTTTTCTGCTTCATCAGCCTCACTACTGTCCTCTTCCCCTCATCACTATCTTGCTCTCCTTCACTCTTATCTGTCACTTTGTCTTCTTCTGAGTCTTTCTCCTCATCCTCACTTTCTGTAGAGTCTTGATCATCTTTTTGTTCCTCAGTTTCGCCCTCTTCATCTTCAGCATCTTCTTCTTCTTCTTCAGTTTTTGTAGACTCTGTAGTGTAACCTTCCTCTCCATCCTCCTCCCCCTCCTCTGACTCTTGGCTCCTGCTGTCATCACTCTCTGATTCATTACCACTTTTCTTTTCTTCATCTTCACTCACCTCACTCTCTTCATTGCTGGACTCTTCATTTTCACCTTCCTCCTCCTCTGCTGCTTCACTTACATCGGAGTAACTCAATCCTTCACCTGTTTTCTTGCTGCTTTCCTCTTCCTCGTCTTCAGTTTCTGCAGAATTAGTTTTAACGCCTCCTTCATCTTCATCACTGCTGGAGCTTGTTTTCTCCTCACCCTCTTCTTCCTCAGATACATTATCTTGCTCTTCCACACTTTCTCCAGAATTACTCTCCTCTCCAGCATCTTTGTCACTACTACTTTCACTTTCCTCCCTTTTATCTTTGTTTTCCACGTTGCTTCCACTCTCTCCATCTTCATCTTCGTTCTTTTCCTCATCCTCAGTATCTGATTTGTCTCCCTTGTTATCCTCATCCTCTTTGGAAGTCTTGTAGGATTTCTCATCCTCACCTTCCTCTCTGTGTTCCTCTTGTGAATCTTCCATATCTTCACCCCTGGTCTGCTCAGACAGGTCCGTTTTCACTGCCTCCTGTTCTGATGGATCTCGGCTGCTGTCATTATTTTCTCCTTCTTGGGCTGTGTTTACGGATTCTGATGGAACACCAACTTGATCATCTGACTTCATGCTGTCCTCCATTTCATTTGTGAAAGAAAAATGTGACAATGTGGAGGAGAAGGACGGCTTTGTGACTTGTCTCACTTTACTGAGCGTTTTAGACGGTGTAGCGATAGCTTTGTCAATGTCACACTGGACACTTGTCACTGCCTCACTAAGGGCCTCAACAGCTGCACCTGCCATCCCAACAGCTGGAAGAAGAGATGCGGCATTACTGAGAATTTCCCCCCACTTTGTTTTTTCCTCATTAAGACCGTGGGTGTCCTCTTCATCTGTTTCAGGGACAAACAAATCCACACCAACAGGTTCAGAGCCTTGCAGGGGTTTTGCACCACTGAGAGAATCCACTTCTGGGCTTTGAGGGGAAATTGGTGTATCCTGCTGTGACGACAACAGCCTGGAAGCTTCTAGTCTTCTTACTCTTTGGTTTAGCCTTCATTTTATTTTCAGAGTCAACATCCCCCTCATCTTTAACTTTAATTGCCTCTTCCTCTCCTCCTCCTGGTTTTGTTTTTGTCCTCCTTTCAGTGTCAGATTCTTTTGTCTCCTTTTTGTTCTTCACTTTTAGTAATTTCTGCTTATCCACAGTCCCACTTTTCATCTTCTGAGAGGCATTCCTGGCACAATTTAACTCATTTTCCTCACCTTTTTCTTTGCTTTCACTTTCAATGAGAGGATTTTCTGCACATTTACTTTGATCTTTGACTGGTGTTGGTTTAAGCTCTTGTGATTTCCCCTTAACTTTCAAAGGTGTATTTTTTGAGAGAGATTTCTTAGTTTCAGCCTTTAAAGGTGTAGCAAAAGATGTATTTTCTTCTTGCGCTGCTGGTGATTTAGCGTCCGCTGCTTTCCTCTTACCTTTTCCTTGTACAGATTTAACCTTGTGCTGATCTTTTGTTAGAGTCGATTTGACTCGCTGCGTCCCCTGATGCACCATTTCAACAAGTTTCATGTCAGGGCTTCTACTCTGGATTGTTGCATTTTCTTTGGATGCTCGGCTGGTTGTTTGATTTGCTTTAATAACCTTAATAGAAGAAGATTTCTCATCTAAAGCTGATGATTTCTTTGCCTTGCTTTTCGGGGTCCTAGTCAAGCCTTTCTTCAAAGAGCTGTTATCCTCTTTATCTGGTTTATTACTCTCTTTCAAATTCTTAGTTTTCCTTGCTGTGTCCTTCACTTCAGTCAGTCTCATCTGTGTGTCTGTCTGTTGTGTTTTGGGGCTATATTCTGACAGCTGCCTCTTATCGTGCTTTGGTGATTTAAAATAGGGGAGCTTCTTTTGAGCTTGCCTCTTTTCTGGAGTTTTGATGTTGCTGTACTCTGTGGTAACATTTTCTTTGCCTTTAGAAGTCACTTTGTGGTTTTTCTTTGAGCTCTTCAGTGGAGACTCTTCTGTCTTTAAGGCGCTTGGACGCTTCAGAAGTTCTGTGGGTAAAGCCTTACGGGATTTTTGGTCAGTCTTCTCATTGGTCTGGATCCGCTGGGCAAACACCTCTGCCTCTTTTGCTGCTTGTCTAAAAGCGCTGCCCTTTTTCTTTTCCTGTAACAAATCACATAAGGATTTAGTAAGATATTAAAAAAAGGTCAATTGCTAGACAAAAGTATGTCACTATGACTGTGTGTAAAATTTGTACAATGTTTTGTGTTTTTAATGCTTTAAATATCATCTTACCTACCTACACTACTTGTAGTCTTCTACTCTATTAGGGATATGTTTTATGTAGTTTTAAAAATCTAGATGTATGTGTAGGCATATAATAGAATTATAGCCTTGTAGTTGTATTGTAGCTTACATCCATGTCAAACTAGACTCATAATTACTGGCATTGAAGACTTTGAAAGCATTTAGTATGTGTGCACGAACGATTAGTGTCAGCAGTTTTTGCTAGTTCCGGGTTGCCGTTTATTGTGTCACAGTAAATTTGACCTTTGAGGGCCAACATTTTGGCTAAAGTCCATTCTAAGTTTGTGCTAAAATTGGAGAAATTCTCTCAAGTACTTCAAGAGATACATTTCTGAAAATATAATGCCTCCAAAAATGGCTTATGCAAAATTACACATTCATAGATTTCATTGGTAGTATCAAGAATCAAGAATAACATTTCTGCAGGCCGCATACTCAAGTTTGGCAGCAGTCCTGGCTTTAATGCCAGCATAAATCAGTGGATATCTTAACTATTACCCTGCTACACATCTAATTTCAACTAAGTTTTATTTATACAGCACCAAATCACAACAAACAGTCACCTCAAGGCACTTTATATTCTAAGGTCAGGTCAACAATCAAAACAACCTCCACTATCATCAAGTGAGCAAGCATTTGGTGACAGTTCTACCTCCAGTAGAAGCAGGCTCAGGGAGGGGCAGTCATCTGCTGTGATCGATTGGGGCAAGGGGAGGGAGACAGGACAAAAGTAGAAAATCCTTCAGAGGGTATGCTATTTAAGTTGCTTTATCCTGCCGACATCTGCAAGCCTTTCAGCCCACCACAACTCCAGTTTTTATGTTGAATGTGACTTAACTGGATACAACATGTCACTGACATCTGTTCTGTTGTGGAAGGGAGATCCTGCTGCTGTTCCCCCTGCCTCCAGCTTCCACATTTGTGCATGGAAGAGCTATGAACCATCCCATCAAATATACACTTTATTAGGCACACCTTGTTAGTACTGGGTTGGACGGCACCCGGTATGGTCTTCTGCTGCTGCAGCTTTTCTGCTTTGAGGTTCGATGTGTTGTGTGTCCAGAGAGGCCCTTCTGCATCTCTGAACACACAACACCTTGGGTGTAACAAGTGGTTATTTGAGTTACCATTGCCTTCCTAGCAACTTGAACCAATCTGGCCATTCTCCTCTGACCTTTGAGACCAATACGGCATTTTTACCTTAAAATACTCACATCAGCCCATCTGGCACCAACAACCATGTTATGTTCAAAGTCACTTAAATCACTTTTCTTCCCCATTCTGGTGTCCAGTTTGAACTTTAGCAGGTCATCTTGACTACATGCTTAAACACACTGAGCTGTGGCCATGTGATTGGCTGAATATTAGCAGTTGAACAGGTCTAGTTAATACAGTTTCCAGTGAGTGTATATTAGTGGAGATAGAAATAAACTTCCTTATGTCATACAGGTTGTTTAGCCCACATAATAAAATTGAGCAGCAAATCTATAATCAGATTAAAATGTATTGCAGGTAAAAGAAAACAACTGAAACAATGATGGAAACAAAGTTACCCCTACAACAAGGAGAGGGCAGTGCTGCTGGGGGCACCCCATATTACAGTTACCCTTAGCACCTAGCAATGCAGGAGACTCTCTCTCAGCTTGCTTCATCACTGGTTGTGGAAACACTGATGAGATGTGGCAAGATTCCTGACAAAGCACTGCATGTGTGTGTCTCTCTGTGTGTTTGTATATCTGGAGGCTGGAGCCCAAACACATTTGTGTATTGGCAGAAGCTGTCCAAATATGTGAAACTGCCTGGAGGAGATTCATTACAGATATTCTTGGAAAAAGGGAAATTTATTTAGAAAATTGAGATCAAAACATCTAATTCAATTTCATATTTTGTTTCAGAGTTTTACCAAGTGAACAATTTACACACACACACACACACACACACACACGCACACACACACACGTATACAGTGCATATGCTGATGTATGCACATTTCCTGGAAAAGTCAGAGTGTTCTACGTTGCTGCTTCCTACCCTGGAGTGCATTTAATCCAAACCAGAGAGAAGAAGCCAGAATAGGAAAATAACATGCATCTGACTCTATGTTTAAGACTCTGTGGACTATACTGTATTTATCTGCTCTATCAAAGAGAAACCATTGCATAATGAGACATCAAAAATAACTTCTCTCACCATATATGGTGAAATGTCAGAGTCAGCTTCTTTCTCTTTCACATCTTCAGTGATTATTTGTCTCTTAACGTTTTCTGAAACAGACAAGATTTGTTTAAACAGCCACCTGCTCCAGCATCAGCTAAATGCCTGCTGTAATATTTATTGGCACTTGTTAAAATCATAAGATTTAAGTACCTGTTTGTGTTGAGGCAGGATGTTCTTCCTCACATAGATTTTTACTGGAAACATGACTGGTGGGTCTAGCCCCGGTGTAGGGCTCTTTAGGTGGCACCGGAGATGAAAGTTTGTCACTTAAGGCATTCTGAGCGGCTGCTGCTCGGTTTAGTCTAGGTTTTGCAGCCTTTTTAGTAGCTACAAGACTGTTGGGGTTTAATTTAGCTATAGACTTTGGTGATAACAGGGGAGAAGGAACACTTTTGCATTTAGATTTAGAGGAAACAGGGGTGGAGGCTTTACTCTGAAGTGCATATGACAGTTGTGAATGTGGGCTTGATGCTTTAGAGGTCAACAATGGGCTCTGAGGGGATATGGACCCAGATCTGGGGGAGAGAAGTGGGCTTGCTGTTGCTTCTGATTTTGGTTTGGGGGAGGATGAAGGGGTAGTAGTATCCTTTGAAAGTGCTTTCAGAGTTAGGGCATTTCTGGATGTTTGCCAAGATGTGTTGAGAAAGTCAGAGTTAAGATGCGGGAGGCTCTGAAACATCTCCCCAAACATCCCCGCAGGACTCTCCTGAAAAACAGGACATGAGATTCTCGAGTTAAAGGTTTGAAATGCATCTACGGAGCGTCATCAACCAGTTTCAGAGCTGGAGTCTGGTGCAACACTGCCCCCTATTGATGTTATACAAGTGTTACAATTCTCAAAAGGGCCTACAACCGTTGCCTGGGTTTCTCTGAGCTCAGTTTAAAAGAAGTTTGAATACCACATAAAAACAGTTTAATACCTGTGTCATGGTGGCAGTAGTCAAAGTAAAAAAAAAAAAAAAAATATGAGAAAGAACCAGAGGGAACTACATACATGTCGTCCATCTTACTAGTATGTAAACAGATTTCTAATAACATACAGTGCTGTGGAAATATATTTGCCACATTCCTGATTTTATTTTTTGTATATTTGTCACACATGTTTCAGATCAAACAAATTTTAATATTAGACAAAGATACAAAATGCAGTTTTTAAATGATTACTTCATTTATTTGGGGGGGGGGTCCAGACCTACCCGGCCATGTGTGAAAGTTGAGTTTAATTTCACTAGCTACACCAAGGCCTGACTACTGCCAGACCTGCTGAATCAAGAAATCACTTAAATAGAACCTGTCAGTCAAAGTAAAATAGGAGATCTCAGAAAGCAACACATCAATGTCACGATTTAAAGAGACAGCTGGGAAACAAAGTCACTGACATCTATCAGATTGGCAATGGTTACAAAGCAATTTCTAAGGCTTTGGGGTTCCAGTGAATCTTAGTGAGAGCCATTATCTACAAACACTTGGAACAGTGGTGAGCCTTCCTAGGAGCGGCCAGCCCAGAAAAATTACTCCAAGAGCGCATCAACGGCTCATTCAGGAGGTCCCAATAGAACCCAGAACAACATCTAAAGAACTGCAGGCCTCAGTTGTCTCAGTTAAGATTCAACAATAAGAGACTGGGCATAAATGGCCTCCAAGGGAGCGTTCCAGGGAGAAAACCACTGCTGACCAAAGAGAACACAAAGGCTCGTCTCACATTTGCCAAAAATCATCTTGATGATCCCCAAAACTTTGGGGAGATATTCTGTGAACTGATGAGACAAAAGTTGAATTTTTTGGAAGATTTGAGCCCAGTTACATCATAAAACTAACAGCATTTCATAAACAGAACATCTTACCAACAGTCAACAGTGGTAGTGTGATGGTCTGGGACTGCTTTGCTGCTTCAGGACGACTCCCTGTGATTGAATTCTGCTCTCTACCAGAAAATTCTGAAGGAGAATGTCTGAATATCATTTTGTGCTCTTAAGCACAAGCTTACTTGGGTTATGCAGCAGGACAATGATCCAAAACACACCAGCAAGTCCACTTCTGTATGGGCTCAGACAAACAAAATGAAGATTTTTGAGTGGCCTCATCAAAGCCTGGTCTCAAATCAAACTGAGATGCTTTGGCATGACTTTAAACAGGCCATTCATGCTTGTAAACTCTCCAGTGTGGCTGAATTAAAACAATTCAGCAAAGAGTGGGCCAAAATTCCTCCAAAACGATGTGAAAGACTCATTGCCAGTTAAATGCGGTTCTTGCTGCCAATGGTGGCCCAACCAGTTATTCGGTTTCCAGGGCAATATTCACACAGGGTCAGGTAAGTTTGCATATTTTTTCCCTTAATACCTGAAATCATTTAAAAACTTAATTTTTTATTTACTCAGGTTATCTTAGTTTTTTTTAATGATCTGAAACATTTACAGTGGTGTGAAAAAGTGTTTGCCCCCTTCCTCATTTCCTGTTTTTTTGCATGTTTGTCACACTTAAGTGTTTCGGAACATCAAACCAATTTAAACAATAGTCAAGGACAACACAAGTAAACACAAAATGCAATTTGTAAATGAAGGTGTTTATTATTAAAGGTGAAAAAAAATCCAAACCATCATGGCCCTGTGTGAAAAAGTGATTGCCCCCTAAACCTAATAACTGGTTGGGCCACCCTTAGCAGCAACAACTGCAACCAAGCGTTTGCGATAACTTGCAATGAGGCTTTTACAGCGTTCTGGAGGAATTTTGGCCCACTCATCTTTGCAGAATTGTCCTAATTCAGTTACATTAGAGGGTTTTCGAGCATGAACGGCCTTTTTAAGGTCATACCACAACATCTCAATAGGATTCAGGTCAGGACTTTGGCTAGGCCACTCCAAAGTCTTCATTTTGTTTTTCTTCAGCCATTCAGTGGTGGACTTGCTGGTGTGTTTAGGATCATTGTCCTGCTGCAGAACCCAAGTTCGTTTCAGCTTGAGTACACGAACAGATGGTCGGACATTCTCCTTCAGGATCTCTTGGTAGACAGCAGAATTCATAGTTCCATTTATCACAGCAAGTCTTCCAGGTCCTGACGCAGCAAAACAGCCCCAGACCATCACACTACCACCACCATATTTTACTGTTGGTATAATGTTCTTTTTCTGAAATGCAGTGTTCCTTTTACGCCAGATGTAATGGGACACACACCTTCCAAAGAGTTCCACTTTTGTCTCATCGGTCCACAGAATGTTTTCCCAAAAGTCTTGGGGATCATCAAGATGTGTTTTGGAAAAATTGAGACGAGCTTTAATGTTCTTTTTGCTCAGCAGTGGTTTTCTCCTTGGAACTCTGCCATGCAGGCCATTTTTGCCCAGTCTTTTTCTGATGGTGGAGGCATGAACGTTGACCTTAACTGAGGCAAGTGAGGCCTGCAGTTCTTTGGACGTTGTTGTGGGGTCTTTTGTGACCTCTTGGATGAGTCGTCGCTGCGCTCTTGGGGTAATTTTGGGCGGCCGGCCACTCCTGGGAAGGTTCACCACTGTTCCATGTCTTCGCCATTTGTGGATAATGGCTCTCACTGTGGTTCGCTGGATTCCCAAAGCTTTGGAAATGGCTTTATAACCCTTTCCAGACTGATATATCTCAATTACTTTCTTTCTCAATTGTTCCTGAATTTCTTTGGATCTCGGCATGATGTGTAGCTTTTAAGGATCTTCTGGTGGACCTTACTGTGTCAGGCAGCTCCTATTTAAGTGATGTCTTGATTGAGAACAGGTGTGGCAATAATCAGGCCTGGGTGTGGCTAGAGAAATTGAACTCAGGTGTGAAAAACCACAGTTATAGTATGTTTTAACAAGGGGGGCAATCACTTTTTCACACAGGGCCATGATGGTTTGGATTTTTTTTCACCTTTAATAATAAACACCTTCATTTACAAATTGCATTTTGTGTTTACTTGTGTTGTCCTTGACTATTGTTTAAATTGGTTTGATGTTCCGAAACACTTAAGTGTGACAAACATGCAAAAAAACAGGAAATGAGGAAGGGGGCAAACACTTTTTCACACCACTGTAAGTGTGGCAAATATACAAAAAAAAAAAAAAAATCAGGAATTGTAATTGTAATTGTAATTGTAACTGGATGCAGAAAAGTGGCATTAAATGGACTGAAGGTTTAATCCATAAAAGGCTAATTATGTGAACTTAAATTATTTTCATTCTAATGTTTCTCTAAAACACTTCCTCATCATGAAATGATGCTGATATCTACTGAAGCTCCACCAAAACTAAAAAAAAGAAATTAATCCATGTTGTTCACCTACAGTCCATTTAATATTTACAAGTCAAAATCATCTCTAAACAAACCAGTCTGAGAAACATTTACAGTGTTTCAAGGCCTGTGAATGCCCCATTTTCAGATATCTCAAAGAACTTGAATATCTTTAAAAAAAATAAAATAAAAAATGAACACTGAAGTTCTCACTTTGTCTCTGTGGCGTGCCCGGGCTGAGAGGGCTGAGAATGGGGCTAGCGGAGTTGGATCGATGAACTTGTTCTTTAAGAGAATTTTGGTAAAACTTGACTCCAGAAAATAGTCTGTGATGAAGACATCCTTCTCTGGCAGATCTTGGCTCTCTGCTGGTCTGGGTGCAGCCAGGACCAGCATGTGATGACCACCACAGGACACCTAACAGGAGAAAACAATCTTTCTTACTGTGAGCTGATTCAATTTCAGTCTGCTCACCTCCTCTTTACTCTGTTACCTTCAGACATACAGGAAATTACAGAACCCCCTCAAGGCAACAGACCACTATCATTTTTACGAGCCGCTCGTAAATTTTATGGCTATTATATGGCCATTTTTTTGAGGGAACTGAGTTCACTGATTATAAAGATTTTATTAAAGCCCCTTGCATACCCTGGACATCAAACCTGACCTGTTTCATCTGAGCCACCCTCACATCACGTTCACTTACTGAGTTGAACAGTGTATCGAAGGAAACGTGTGCAGAGTGTCGGGCTGAACTGGTTGGTGAAGTTCTCCTCCCCTAACCCCAGTTTTCCATGACGGCCATCACCAAACGTATACAGCAGCCCGCTGTCTGTGGAGCAGGGGGAGGATAAATGCATCAGATACAGACTGAAGGCTGAAGCTGTTTTCCTTATTATCCTTTCTGGTGAAAGTTTGAGTTGCTGAACCTCACAGTGCCAGATTGGCTGTTGTGTGATTAAATAACACCTCAGTGACACCCAATTAACCACCGTCTGTTTATCCCCAGAAGAGATGGAAAGAATAATGATTACTCATCTTCTCCATCACCGTTTCAGTTGTTTTCTTTACCTTTTACCCGCTGCACCTTTTAACCTGATTACAGAGTTGTTGCTGATGGATTTTTTTATGTGGATTTTTTTTTTAAACAAGCCGTATGTCTTATGATTTTTCAGTAAAGAACAAGATATACAAAACAATACTGTTATTTCTACCTGCAGTAGTACAGACTCACTGGCCACATTGTTAGGTACAACTGTCCCTTAGTGCAAATCTCACTGCATTTAGGCATGTAGACATGGTCAAGATGACCTGGTGAAGTTCAAATTGAGCGTCAGAATGAGGAAGAAAGGGGATTTAAGTGATTTTGAATGTAGCACGGTTGTTGGTGCCAGACGAGTTGGTCCAAATATTTCAGAAACTGCTGATCTACTGGATTTTCCCACACAACCATCTCTATGGTTTACAGAGAATGGTCTGAAAAGAGAAAATATCCAGTGAGCAGCAGTTCTCTGGGTGAAAATATCTCGTTGATTCCAAAGGTCAGCGAAGAATGCCCAGGCTGCTTTGAGTTGATAGAAAGGCAACAGTAACTCAAATAACCACTTGTGACAACAAAGTTATGCAGAAGAGCAACGCTGAACACATTGAACCTTTTAAACAGATTGACTACGGCAGCAGAAGACCACCCCGGGTGCCACTCCTGTCAGCTAAGAACAGGAAACTGAGGCTACAATTCACACAGGCTCACCAAAATTGGTGACAAAAAGACTAGAAAACAGTTGCCTGAACTGATGAGTGTCATTTTTTGTTGTCACATTTAGATGGTAGGGTCAGAATTTGGTGTACACAACATGAAAGCAATAATCCGTCCTGCCTTGAATCAACAGTTCAGGTTACTGGTGGCAGTGTAATGGTGTTCGGGATATTTTTTTTTGCACACTTTGGGCCCTGACTAAGCATTGTTTAAGCACCACAGTCTACTTGAGTATTGTTGCTGACCATGTCCATCCCTTTATGACCACAGTGTACCCATCTTCTGATGGCTGCTTCCAGCAGGATAAAACATCATATCACAAAGCTCAGATCATCTCAAACTGGTTTCTTGATCATGACAATGAGCTCACTGTACTCAAATGGCCTCCACAGTCATCAGTTCTCAATCCACTTGAGCACCTTTGGGATGCCGTGGAACAGGAGATTCAAATCATGGATGTGTAGCCATCAAATTTGCAGCGACTGTGTGATACTATCATGGCAATATGGATCAAAATCTCTGAGGAATGTTTCTAGCACTCTGTTGAATCTATGGCACAAAGAATTAAAGCAGCTCTGCAGGCAAAAGAGGGTCCAACAAAGTATTAGTAAGGTGTACCTAATAAAGTGGCCAGAGAGTGTAATTTATCAAAGAAAATACACCCCCCCCCAAAAAAAAAATTCCTCTCTTACATCTTATAGAATTAACAATTAATTAAATAACCAAAAAAGAGAGTCTCACTGACTGGCAAAAGTCTGAATAACTAACTACAAGATAAAAAAATCTTAATGACTCTTATGGCAAGTCCATAAACAATTTTATGGATGGCTAATAATTGCTTTTGCATAGCTCAAAAAAAACTTTTGAGATATGCAGTATGTAAAACATGCATGGACAAATAAAAAGGTGAATAAGCAATAGTATTTTTAAAGTCACAATGACTAGAGTGACCTTCAAAGATGGCTTACCTGTGATCACAGCAGTGTGGTTCTCTCCACACGCGATGTGTCTGACCTTGCTATTACAAAAGTGCTCCAGTGGTTTTGGCAAATGAACCTCAAACAGAAATGTCCCATGGCCCAGCTGACCGTACTGACCCCTGCCAAACGTGTACACGTCCTTCTCTGGCACAGCAAAGCAGACAGAGTGAAAGAGACCCGTTATATTAGCTAGTAGTGCATTTATTCCACTACTGTATGCAAGCACCATTTTGAGGTAAATGTTCTGCTTCTTTCTGCCTGTGCTATGTGTGAGTAGTTATTACTTATTCTGTTTCTTGAGATTCTCACATAATTTCTGAAAAGTTTCTGAAAAAAGTGGATTTCTGTTGCAGATTTTAAAGGAAACACAATATAATCATCATGTTGAACAGTTCAAATTAGCTCTGCTTTAATCAGCTGAAATTAACATGCTGTATACATATTAATCCATACAGTACATTATAAAAATTCAACATTTTCTCATTACTTTTTCCCATAATGACTTGAAAATGCACATCGTGATGATACTGATACTTTTGCTTAAGTTTAAAACTTATGTTTTCCACGACTGATTAACCAGCTCCTTTCACAGGTGATTTGTGCTCTTTTTTTAAATTTTGTTAACGTACCTGTGAGGACCACTGTGTGCTCCCCTCCACAGCACACCTGGGTGACGTGACCCAGGAGTCCTTGCACTCGCTGAGGGATTCTGTGATTGGCCAGCTGCTCCTCCTGAAGACCAAGTCTTCCATTCGCACTCTCACCAAATGTGTAGAGATCCCCATGCACTGGGACAAAGCCAACACAATAAACAACACAAGTGCCATATGAAAATTGGTTAAAGCTCAAACGGCCTCAGTGATGCATGTGGCTGGACTGTGTTGTACCTGTCACAAAAGCTGAGTGTTTGTATCCACAGGAGACCCACACCATGGCTTCTCCAACTCTGACTTCTCTGGGTTCTGCTGCAAATCCCTCGTCTCCTAAAGCAATCTGACCCACGGAGTTGTCCCCCCACATGAACAGCCTCCCGTCCTCTACCAACACACATATATACACTTTACATATGGCCAGAACATCTTCTCTAGCAGAGGAGTTTATTATATCATCATTGTTCAGACCTGTTAAGGCAGCTGAGGTGTTGCATCCTGCAGAAAGCATTTTGATTGGTGCCCGGTCACAGAAGGGGTGCAGCGGGTGAAAGGATGTGGAGTTACTGCGGTGGCCCAAACCCAGCTGCCCATCCTGGTTGCTTCCTGCACTGTATACACTACCATGAACTAAAAATACACAAAATTAATTTTGAGGACTGCAGTGTTTGTGAAAACATCTGTCACACTAAATTATCTATGTGTTCATCAACTCACATGTGCAAACAACTGTGTGGTCTCTCCCACAAGCTGCAAGCTTCATCGTCTCAGATTTCAAGGCTGGAAAGTAAATACAGCCCTTATAGCAAGAATAATGGCTTAAAAATACCAGAATTAGGTACTTGTTATTGGACTAACAATTCATTGTTTCGGTCATTAGTCAGCTTTAAAAATAAATCAAATTTATCACACATTTTCTTGATTATCTGCCTTTTAAGTTTTACATTTTTTTGTCTTTCATGACACTAAACTGTACATCTTGGGTTTAGGCTAACAAAACAAGTGATGTGGACTTTTCTATGTTATTTTTCATGCTTTATACACCAAATCATTAAATAAGCAGTCCTGAAAATAACGTTCATTTGGTGCAACATGGTCCAGCCGCACTGAAATGCACTCGCCTTTCACAGAGGTTGGTTTCCTGGCACTGTGCTTAAATCTCAACCCCAGCTGGCCCCGAGTATTGCCACCAAACATCAGCAACCTCCCATTTTCTGCAGCGCAGGCAGGAAAATAAACTTAGTAGTGAATAATGTAAGCCTTCATTACAAAAATATGCACACAGTGTACCTGTGATGACAGCAGAGTGCTCTCCGCCACATGATGAATGTTCTGGAGAGTCATTCTTCAGCCAGAACTTGCTAGGCACATTATCAGCAAAGTTGCTCCTTCCAAATGTGAAGATGGCTCCTGTTTCTGGTGACAAGTGGACAAGTACAGTACTGTGCAAACATCTTGAGCAACCCTAGATTTCTTTATATTTTGCTATGAAAATGGTAAAGAGGTGCAGCAATTTAGTGAAATGTCCAAACATACATGGGAATACAGTATATAAGGCAAAAACCAAGTTTGTATGATTCTAATAAGCTTAAAAGTCAATATTTGGTATGACCACCTTTATTCTTCAACACAGTCTGAACTCACAGCCCCAAACCATCACAGAGCCTCCACTGTCTTTTTCAGATGGCTGTAGACACTCACTGCAGTACCTCTCCCCCAACCTCCTCTGTACCGATTCATAACAATTTGAACCAAAATTTTCAAGTTTGGATTCATCACTCCATCAGACCTGATGCCACTAACGTTCAGTCCAGTTCTTGTATAATTTGGCATACCTCAGCCTTTTCTACCCATTTTCTTTCCTTGAGAACTGACTTCTTGACAGCCACCCTTCCACCGAGACCATTTCTGACTGAGGCTTCAGTGAACAGTAGATGGATCAGCTGAAGGGTCGCATGCATCCCTGAGGTCCTGCTTCAGGTCTTTGCTAGATTTTTCCCCCTTCTTTCTTAAGGACATGACTTTCAGATACTGTTTATCTCCTATAGATGCTTCTTAGGCCTGCCATTTCTTCTTTGTCTCTCACTTGTCCAGTTTCCTCATAATTATGAAGGACACACTATAGAGCATGCTGTGGCTTATTCAAACAAACAAACAAAAAAAAAAAACATGAAAATGGTCAGGTGCAAGGACTGGACTAAAAATGAGTGAAAAAGCAGCCAATCTCCAAAGAAGAACTTATTCAGAAAGCCTAGAAAACTACTGATCAAGACCGCTTTAAAAAGTGACAAAGTCTGACTCCTTGGAAGCAAAACATAAAGAAATGAGGGGTGTCTCAAGACTTTTGCACAGCACTGTACGTGATTCATCTGTAGAGAGCACTGGGAGACTAACGCCCACTAAATCCCAGCCCAACCTGCCGTCAGATCTCCAAGCCATTTAAGTAGCAGCAGGCCGACAGAAATAGCATCAGGTTTACCTCACACACGTGAGGAAACGTGAGCGAAAGAAAGGCCATGCTGGGTATAAGTAAGTATTCATGAAGCTGAGGGCTTTATAATATGCTTTCCAAGTAGAAGGACTCACCTGGTATGTCCACATCAATCTGCCCGGTCATCTCCACCGCTATCTCCCTCACACCTCCTCACACACTGCAGCTCCCTGCTGACTAGATAGATCAGGAGGACAGGTGAGAGAGACAGGAGGAGGCTTATCCAGGAGGCGTGTTGCACTATTTATGTGTGCTTTTTTTTTTTTTTACTTTTTCTGTTTTGTGAATGAAAATTGACAGAGTTCACTCGTATTTTATACACTACATAGCGTATAAAATTAATTACCTCAAAGTAGCTATAATGACGTTTCAGCTGTGATCCAGGAAGCCACGCCCCCTTCCTGTCGGCGGAGCCACGCGGCCCGTTGGCTTCGTGTGTTTGGGAAAGTGTGGATCAGGCTGAAGTTGTTTCTCTCTGATGAAATAGTCCCACAGTATTACGCTCCCACTGGACTTCCTGTGTGCCACGATGTCTCTGAGCCTGTTTTCTGCAAGGAGCTCCAGGTGTTTGAAGTCTTTGCACGCCTGTTCGGCACGAGCATTTGGGTAAGTAAATCCAAAATGTGGAGGAAGAGCTGTAGAGGCAGGCTGCGGGTAATGTAAGGATAATGCATTTGTTGCTTTTGCAGCGCAGGAGCCGCCTGCCGTGGCTCGGTGGATCTGAAAGGTCGCAGCTGTCTCACACTTAAAGATTTCAGCTCAGATGAAATCAAGAAGTTGCTGTGGGTCTCAGGGGACCTCAAGCATCGGATCAAACATGAAAAACAGGTATTTAACTTTAGTTAACAAATCCTGTCGGGAGTATTTTTGTCAGTTATTGGACTTTGTGGCCTCTGTGTAATTCAGAGTCATTTCTATTGCAGTATCTGCCTCTTCTACAAGGAAAGTCGATTGCTATGATATTTGAGAAGAGGAGCACCAGAACAAGAATGTCCACAGAAACAGGTGTCCATTTGTGTGTGTGTGTGTATTATATATATATATATGGCTCACTGTAGGATGCACTGTATGTCAGTATTATATAAATACACAAATGAATAGATATGCTATGAAATAAATCCTGAAATGAATTTAAATAGAAGCAAATTAATGAATAAAATTGTTTCAATAACTAAAAAAATGTTTATGAAAAAAATAATTTCAGAGGACTTTCATTTCCTGTTGTCATTGAAATGAATAAATGTGGAACCTTGAAATAAGTGAAATCAAGAAAAATTAATTTTGAAATAAAATATATATTTAATAAACAAAGCTGATTGTTTAATATCTTTATATTTACATTTATTTCTATATTTATTGCCTCAATTTTTGTGGATTTTTTTCCATAGCCCCTGTAATCTAGGTCACAGGCATTTTTATTTTACTATTGAGTTGAATTATTTGTACAATTATGTATAGAAGCTTGTGCTCGCCACTGAAAACATTATTTGACACCACTAAAAAACAAACAAAAAAACATAATTTTTGCCACCATAAGTCAAAATTTCAGGTTATTAAAGTTTCGACTTAATAATTTAAAATTTATTGAAAAGTTATTTTCTCAAATTCTAGTTATTTATTTCAGATGTTTGAGTTATCAAATTGAAATTTTAAGATAATAACCTAAAATTTTGACTTATGGGTGGCAAAAAGTTTTTTTTCCAGTGGCAGAAACAAGCTCCCATAATATGGATATGGAAGCTTATTTATGCCAATGAAATAACAAATGAAAATTAAAAAAAATGTTGCCATCCATAAATCAAAAGTTCAGGATATTATCTAAAAATTTAAAAAGTTATTTTGTTGAAAAGTTACTTTCTCAGTTTCAAGTTTTTTTTTCTTCTTACATTTGAGTTAGTAAGTTGAAATTTTGAGATAATACCCCAAAGTTTTGACTTGTGCATGGTAAATTTTTTTTCCAGTGTCAGGAAGTATTTCCATAATTATAGCCTCAGTTATTCATGCCAGGATTTCCTTTGTAGATGTTCATTTATTTCTTAGGCAGCTTTTTTATTGACGTATGTATTTATTGAATACATACAATAAATATTCACTTAAATGGCATTCCATACAGTTACACTGAATAATAATGTGACCTTGTCCCTGCAGACCAAAGTCAGTCTTAGTTTGCACAGATGAGATGTATGAATGCTTACTTTATTCCACTGATGAGAACATTCTAATGTAGCTTTGCCTGCAGTGAGAAAGCTACAGTGTTTTTCACTGTGGTGTCTAACTGTATGGAAGGTCATTTAAGGCAATAATTACATAACATTAAAAAAAAAACAACTGTCCTTGTACAGGAGCCAAGCTAATGCCATTCATTGCAGTCATTGTTAATGTGGCCACAAAAGAACTGCTGAAAGGTGACTTTCAGTGAAAGCCCCTGCCAAAACACTGATCAGCACTCCTATTTTCCCCTCTCCACCCCCCACACTCCCCTCGGTGTGTACTCCTGTATGCATTCTTGCATGCTCATTTGCTTTAAATACAGTTTTTCAAGCTTTCTTAGGGAAACTGAAGTTACCCTGATATTGTAACTCCAGGTTTTGCTTTGCTGGGCGGACACCCCTGTTTCCTCACCTCGCAGGACATCCACCTGGGAGTGAATGAGAGTTGCACAGACACAGCCAGGTGAGCTGTTTGCTTATCCCAGGAAATGAAAGGAATCACAGGCTTTAACCTTTTTAACAGCACTCTTCTCATGATTTTCATTGCTGTGTGTAATTATTGAAGGAGAAGCGCAGTTCTTCCCAATTAGATTCACCCCCTGGCTCAGTATATAAACCAGAGTTGCTGCGTAACTTTAATCTTTCACTATAGGGTTCTCTCAGGACTCTGTGATGTCGTCTTGGCTCGTGTGAACAACCACTCGACGCTGGAGGAGCTTGATACGGAGGCTTCAATCCCCATCATTAATGGACTGTCTGATCTGTATCACCCAATCCAAATTCTGGCTGACTTCCTCACCTTACAGGTACTCTTACCCATCTGTATTTTTTTATTTTATTTTAATGCAGAACACAATAATGATGCAGTACCTTTTTTTTTTTTTTCCCCCCTTCTAGGAGCATTACGGATCCCTTAGTGGTCTAACAGTGAGCTGGATTGGAGATGGCAACAATGTCCTCCACTCCTTCATGATGACAGCAGCAAAACTCGGAGTTCATCTTAAGATTGCTACACCGAAGGTTGGCTTCTTGTTGCACTATTACATGCATGTGATCTCTCTCTTACTCTGGTCTTTGTATCATTTCTGTTTTTGTAGTTTGAGATTAGATGCAGGCAGTCAGCCTTGAGCTTCTTATTTCTGCACTTTTTGTGTCAGTAAGATGAAGCTATATCTTTGTCCTCAGGGCTATGAGCCAGAAAAGAGCATTACTGAAGAGGCAAAGAGGCTCTCCAAACAGGTGAAGTTCCTCTAAATCTGCCATTAATATAAACGGATGACTTCTAGTTTAAAATATTCTGTCTGGACTATTGTTAATAAACAATATTACATTGTGTCTCAGCATGGTACCCAGCTCGTGTTGACCTCTGACCCCACGGAGGCTGCCCATGACAGCAATGTTTTGGTCACTGACACCTGGGTAAGCATGGGACAGGAAGAGGAGAAGAAAAAGAGGCTCAAAGACTTCCATGGTTACCAGATTTCTATGCAGGTAAAGGACATTACTTTAATTTTCACCTTTTTACCTGCTTTTAGACAGAGTATTTGAGGAAGTTGGACATTTTTCTGTATTATGCCACCAAGAGTGTCCCCACACTGTTGAAATTGCGTTGGTTTTTTTTGTGCCCCTCAATTGCAGACAGGAAGTGTGGCCAAGCCAGACTGGACCTTCCTGCATTGTCTCCCTCGGAAAATGGAGGAGGTGGATGACCAGGTTTTCTACTCATCCCGCTCGCTCGTCTTTCAGGAGGCAGAAAATAGAAAATGGACAATCATGGTGGGTAACCTGCTCAAAGGCTAATATGTAATGTGCTGTTTTATAGAAGCTTGAGTTTATTTAAAGTTTCATTTTCTTTCTACTGATCATCAGAAGTGTCTTCTTTTTCAGGGCCTCATGGTTTCTCTTCTGACTGACTACGCTCCACAGATCCCCATGCTGAAGTTTTAACATGAGTTATTAAGAGGGATTAAGCTTGTCTGTTACATTGGATGACAGTCCCACTGCAGGTGCCTTTGCAGCAGGAATTTTTTTTTTTTCAGTTCACTGTCACATTTCACCCTTTGATAAGCCCAGCCAAAACCCTACCTGTGTACTCCTAAAGTAACAGTGTTTGCACTGGTTAACTCACTTCCTGACTAATCGATGGCATGGGATGACTTCAAAGGAGACTGTTGCCATTCTGTCATGTTTACTTTGAAACGGAGGATGGAGCTCGTGGGAGCGTGGGGCTGGGGCGTGCTCGGTCTTTTCAGGTGTGGTAGGTCTGTGTGGCAAAGTGAATGGCAAATTTAGAAAACCCGGGGATTCCCAGCAGTCCAGCATTGTATTGTGAGTTATTCACTTAAATTGTTTGGCTGACTGGTGTATGTTGTGGATTAACCTGTGATGCAGAGACCTGCAAAACTTGGAAAGTAAAAATAAAGCTACTTTCAGGTGCCCTCATATTCACAAGGAGACGCCGCAGCAGGCAACTCCACGTTTTGGCAGATTTAAAAAAAAATTTTTTTACATGTTCTTACTCATTTCACTGTGGTGTGATGTGTCTGCACAGCTGCCATGAAGCTTTGGTGATATGGACAAGTGTCAACTGATTTTTTTTTTTTGCAACTGTTTAGTACATATCTGGAATTTGTAATAAACCAGTGATACAGGTTTTGTGACAAAGCTGTACAGAAAAAATAACTACATAATATTTAAGATGTTCACTCCCTGGTCTATGCATACAGTTAGGTCCATAATTTGATGGACAAAGACACAATTTTTGTAATGTTTCTTCTATACACCAACTTTTAGATGTTTTCTGGCAAAGTGTAATCTGGCCTTCCTGTCCTTGAATGTAACCAGTGGTTTGCAACTTGTCGTAAACTCTGTATTTCCATTCATGAAGGCGTCTCTTTATGTAGGCTTTTACAATGATACTCTTGCCTCTTCCAGTGTCCTTGAATTGGTTAGATCTTGGTTTTTCTGTGGTGTTTAGATGGAGGCAAACTACACAAACTGTCCAGCAATTATAGACGTAACTACATGCACCCGAGTGAAATCCCCAGACAGAAGGAATACAAATATAACTTAACTGTCACAGAAAAGAAAAAAACATATATAGCATTTCCAGATTTTATTCAGAAAGTCACTATTACACTGCCGTAACAGTGCTTTATATACTAGACTTTCAGGACTAAACATGACATACAGTAACAATTTATTTTCAGAGCCTTACTCGTACACTAACTAAAACAAAGCATATTAGCTTCACTTCACCTAATGTCGACCAAATGCACATGTGTAGGTGGTGATTTTGATAAGATTTTCGGTCAGATATTTTAATTTTTCACCTGTAAAATGTAATTCCCTCACAGTCAGGGATTGATTTGGGACTGTGACGTTATTGGTTTTAGTGAGCCCCCTATCGGACAGAGTAGTTATAAAAGTCTCCAGTTCTCGGATTGGATGAGGGCAGGTGACGTTTTAGTGCGGGAATCTATGAGCTATGTGGGTGGTCCGGCCAGATAAAACGCTGCGGCTCGGTTAATTCATTCGTAAACAAGCCAGCCTGTCATCAAATAAACACACACTCACATGGCTTTGTAAACACGACTGCAAACGTGCACAGTGCGCGCTGCATCCAGAAGTGAATAAAATCCACTTTTACAGTTGTTCGGCACTTGTAGCGTGGCGACAATTTGATCAAATGCAAAAAGCTCCTCACGCTGACCGTGGTGAAATAATGTTAGCTGCTGCAATGGTAACATGTAAGCAAGACAATGTTCCTCAGCGACCACCCACAGACTGAAGGAGGCTGCTCGGGGAGGGAGTCGAAGCTGAGGTGGGAGGCGGATGGGGATGATGAGGCGGAGACCGCCATTGCAGGCGCAGTTGGCCGTTTGTAACTCGACCGAGGCGAGACAGACGTTCCCAGAGTTAACAATGTCGGCTGGGTTTCAGGGATTTTTCTGGCTCGAGTTTCTCCTCTTGCGCTGTAGCGTGGAAACAGACGAGTAAAGATGGACGTTTTGCTACAGTTGAGAGTGAAAATGTGGAGCCGCAGCGCGGAGCCGAAGCAGGTAAAAAAAAAAAAAAAGCCGAGTTTTAGGTGGGGGACAATGGGGGAAAGTTTCAGCTAAACTTGGCTAACTAAGGGCAGTTGTTTTAGCTAACGTTTGCGTTACCGCTAACTCACGGTGCTGCACCTACACATTTGCGTTTATCGGAACAGAAAGCACACGCGGTTATCCTCTTTACTTCCATTCCATAAAAAACATTTACCAGGGAACCAAGTGGTGAGGTGTAACAACAGTGCGAAACAATGTGCAAAAACGAAGCTTTCCACCGCTTAAAGGCTGAAACTGTGACCGCGGGCTGTTTAACGCTGAAAGCTGTGAATTTGGCATCATGGCTGTAGACGGTTTCTCATCGTAGTAAAATTCGGGGTTCAATCCTTTAGTCGTATAAGTAAAGTTACAGAAAACTTTAGCTGGAGTTAATTCTATACATTAGTAGAGGTATTTTGCCAGTACATAAACGCATAAAGAACAGTTTATGGTGGTAAGAGGTAACGTGTTAGTTTTATCTAATGCTTTGTAGTCTGTAAACATTTACTCGTGTGCTTGAAACCTTAATCTGCAAAGTGTCTGTACCACTCCACTTAAAGCCTTGATTATTTAGTGTTCCCATTCAGTATGCATATTCAATAAGTGACAGGCATTTATTAATGTAGGCATTTACCACTCAACCTGGGCCGATATTGTTAATTAACAGAGAACTGACACAGACCGGTTTTTCTTTTTAATTGTGGTCGTTATTTAGTCTCCTTTTTGTCCCAAGGACGAATCACGCTACATTTCGCTACTTCACCAAAGAATAAGTACTCACTCACCCATCCAAATCATTGAATTCAGGTGTTCAGATGACTTCCATGGCCACAGGTGTATAAACCAAGCACCTAGGCATGCAGACTGCTTCTACAAACATTTGTGAAAGAATCGGTCGCTTTCAGGGTCTTAGGAAATTCCAGCGTGGTACCATGATAGGATGCCACTAAGTCCTGTCGTGAAATTTCCTCACTACTAAATATTCCCCAGTCAGCTGTTAGTGGTATTATAACAAAATGGAAGCGATTGGGAACTACAGCAACTCAGCCACAAAGTAGTAGGCCACATAAAATCACAGAGTGGGGTCAGCAGGTGCTGGCACGCGCATAACAGGCAGAGGTCACCAGATTTCCCACAGAGCCAGTCGCTACAAACCTCCAAACTTCATGTGGCCTTCAGATTAGCTCAAGAACAGTGTAGAGAGAGCTTCATGGAATGGGTTTCCATGGCTGAGCAGCCTTACATCGCCAAGCATAATGCAAAGCATCAGATGCAGTGGTGTAAAGCACACCGCCACTGGACTCTAGAGCAGTGGAGCAGTTGCTCTCTTGGGTGATCCTTCAGTGATGCTTACAAGACATTTTGGACAATTTCATGCTCCCAACTTTGTGGGAACAGGTTGGGGATGGACCCTTCCTGTTACAACATGACCACTGCACAAAGCAGGGTCCATAAAGACATGGATGAGTGAGTTTGGTGTGTAAGAAGTTGACTGGACTACACAGACTACACTTAACCTCCACCTGACAGAACACATTTGAATTAGAGCAGAGACTGTGAGCCAGACCTTCTCATTCAACATCAGTGTCTGACCTCACAAATACGCTTCTGGGATTTTAGAAATATAGTGTAACCGATAAACATTGGCTACTATCCCTGGTAAATGCCAGAACGCAGACAGCAGTCAACAAAGCTGTGACTACATTATAGTAGGGATGCACCAATACATCATCCAATACTGATGGCAGTCTGTAACTACTATAAAGTAAGCGTTGGGCAAAAATTAATTGAGCATTGAAACTAAACTGAATTTCTGAGAAACCTTTGCAAATGGATCAAAACATTATCAACAGCTTCTGCGCCAGCATTTACAAATACCCATTGTTTGGATATAATCTTTGTTCAGCTGTAGGGAGTTCAGTTCTCACCATCATGTAGGCACTACCCTGATAATGAAGACACGTGAAGTCCATCATGACCTTGAATCCAGCTTACAGTTGTTTCTGCACACTCAGCCTTTGTACAAAAAAGTTAGTTACATACCAGTAGTACACAGAGGTTAGATAAGGTGAAATTCAAATTTTCCATTACAGTAAGCAATACAAGTGTTAAGTGACTCATCAGCAGCTTTATTATGTGTTTAACCTCTTCATATTCATTGTAGCTGGACTGATAAACCCTGGGATGACTTATTATTAAATACTTTCAGCATTTGGTAATTTTCTGTTAAATAATTCTTCCTTCTTAGCAGTTTCCCCCAATTCCTTCAGCAGTCCGGTGGCCCAGTTTCTCACCATGAACACCAGTAGGAACTGCACCATGGTGGGGAATAGCGAGGGTCTGGCTGCCCTGGAGTCAGTCTCCATTGTCACCATCACGCTGCTCGCCTGCCTGGGGAACCTGCTGATTGTGGTGACCCTTTATCGCAGGCCTTACCTGCTCACACCCAGCAACAAGTTTGTGTTCAGCCTGACTCTGTCCAACCTGCTGCTGTCTGTGCTGGTGCTGCCATTTGTGGCTGTGAGCTCGGCAAAGAGAGAGTGGGTGTTCGGGGTGGTGTGGTGCAACTTCACTGCCCTACTCTACCTCCTCATCAGCTCTGCCAGCATGCTCACCCTCGGAGCTATTGCCATTGACAGGTTAGTGCCAGATTATATTTGTAGCCCATTAATTCCAGCATCTAACCCAGCAAATAAAAAGAAGCAAATGTTTAAACACTAGCATTATTTAGATATATGGTTTACTCCAATAGAGTAATTTTATCGAAGTTTTGGTTTCTGGCAATTAAATGCATCAGTAAATTGACCGTTTTAGACTCTTTGCAGCCTGTTTATAGTTTGGTGCTGGGCAAGTATTTTAAGATGAGTAGGATATTATTAATTTATCCAAAAAGTTGGGAAATTAATGTGTTAAATAAGCCAAAACATGAAATTTTGTATTAATTTACATGATGACGCTAGACCAACCAAGACAAAGTTGTAATAAATTGTTTTTTGTTTTTTAGTCATATTTAGTCCATTTATCTCTTTTAATTTGCCTAAAATAAGCCAGGTTGTCTTCATAAGTGCAAAAGAAATTTGACGCTGTAAAAAATGGGGGGGGGTTTCTGATCAAGTGCATTGCACAGGTTTCCACACCAATAACTTTAAATGCCTTTTTTTTTTTTGGCTTATTTTTCATTTTCTGGTTCCAATTTTAAGACTGTTGTATTTTGCCAACATTTTGTATAACTCCTTTGTGTAAATATGAAGTTAAATGGTCATTCAGACACAAAGTTTAGTTTATTTTGCTTTAAAATGTGGAAAATTCTTAATTAATTTAGGTTATCAAAAAATGTATGGAATCATCTCAGAAAATGTCCATCCAGCCCCATTATTTGTCCATCAAACATTCCTCGATTGTGAGGATTTTTGTGCTTTCATGTTTTGTTTGATTGCAAATTTAAATTCTTTGGCTCGTGGATTGTTTGTTCTTCAAATCATGCACTTAGGAGACACCTTTGGGACTCTAGGAAATTGTTAACAGCTGTTCTGCTGTTTTTCTAAATGCTAGAAAACCCCTGAAATTATTGATCTAATATTCAGAACAATAATCGACAATTGAATGACTATTGAAATCAACACTATGTTTCAGCGCTTAATAAAACATCTTATCCACATGCACATCCTTTCAGATTTTCTAGATTTACTTTTAAACCACTGCAGTTGAATAATGTGTTAATCATGTCGGGTATCGCAGAGCTACTGTCAGTTTTCTCTGTAGCGCACAGTCCCTGCTGTTCTCACTGCTCTCCTAATTACCGTCAGCACCTTTGGGAATTTTAGATTACAGAGCCTGATTTTGTTCTCCTGCCAAGCTCGTCTGTTCTGTTCTGTTTGCAGCTTTTAGGAAAACATTTCACAGCATTGTCGGGGGGAGAAAAGTACAGCTTTTAGCTTATGTATCACTGACTCCAGTCTGAGCAACCTCTGTGTTACTCTGATCAGAAGTCTCCCTTGAGGATGGTGTTGAGTTCCTGTTCTGCAGATTTCTTCACTGTGCTTGTCTCTCTTCACAACAGGTACTACGCCGTTCTCTACCCGATGATCTACCCCGTGAAGATCACAGGGAACCGGGCGGTTGTCGTCATCGCCTACGTGTGGTTGCACTCGCTGGTGGGCTGCCTGCCTCCACTGTTCGGGTGGTCCTCTTTCGAGTTTGACTGCTTCAAGTGGACATGTGTGGCATCGTGGCACAGAGACCTGAGATACACGGCCTTCTGGGTCACCTGGTGTGTCCTCCCCCCTTCTTTGTCATGCTGGCGTGTTATGGTGTGATTTTCCGCGTAGCCCGCATGAAAGCCCGCAAAGTTCACTGCGGTACTGTTGTTGTAGTCCAGGACGACTCCACTGGAGCCCAGAGGAATGGGCGCAAGAATTCAAGCACCTCAACTTCGTCTAATGGAAGTCGGCGGAGCCTTGTATACGCAGGGAGTCAATGCAAGGCCTTGGTCACCATCTTAGTGGTGATTGGCACCTTCCTCGTGACCTGGGGGCCTTATGTTGGGGTGGTGTGCACTGAGGCTTTGTGGGGGCAGGGCAGCGTGTTTCAGTGGCTAGAGACTCTGGTAGCATGGTTTTCTTTCTGCAGCGCCGTATGCCACCCGCTCATCTACGGCATGTGGAATAAAACAGTGAGGAAGGAGCTGCTGGGGATGTGCTTTGGAGATCGCTATTACAGAGAGTCGTTCGCCACGCGGCATAGGACTTCCCGCCTCTTCAGCATCTCCAACAGAATCACAGGTGGAACAACAGCCGTGACTCTCTGTCATGCAGATATGTGTTTGTGTGTTGCATAATCAGGTTTTATCTTTAGTAAATGTGCGTGGCTGGTTTAGATTTACATTCCTGTAAAGCGTGATGATTACGAGCACTCGCCTGTGTGTTTTCAGACTTGGGGATGTCCCCACATCTGACTGCCATACTTGCTGGTGGAGGACAGCTGTTGGTCCCAGGGAGCAGCACAGGAGATACTGGCTTCAGTTTCACTCAGGACTCATGTAAGTTGGACACAGGAAAAGAAATGGGGGAAAATATCAAATTTAGACAGTATGTGATGAAGTGAGCTGCTTTACCACTGTGGTGTGAGTATGTTCTCCATTTCCTTACTAGAAGGACTTGATATTAGTCCATCTTTTGGAAAGCCCTGCTAATTAAACATTACTTTTCTGAAATCATCTAGAAATGCCATTCACCACAATTAGTTTGATGTTTTTGATCTTTAAGCAGCTATTCTGTGCTCTTTGTGCACTGCATTGTGTGGTATTATGTCCACATATTCTTTTTTTCAGGGAGTGGGATAATATCAATAGTCCTCACAGGGAAATTGTTTTGTAGCAGACTAAATCTGAAAAATTCAGATGTAAAACTGACCATCATAATCTGCTTAAGCATACAGATTACGAACTAATCTTTAAAAAACTGAAGGTAATCAGCTTAATACTGAGAATACTTGCCTTTTTGTTTCCAAAACATTTGCTAAAAGAATCACTAACATTTGGCAGCTAATTGAGCAGACAGTTTAGCTGCAGTTGAGTTTGCATAAACATACAGTGTTGTCACATGGTCACCAGCCTACAGGAGCTGAAAATGCAGAAGGCTGCAGAAAAAGGCAATAAAAAAAGACACCAGACTTTAGTAAGCCAGCCCTTTCTTGCAGCTCTGTTCTGTGGACATTTGCATATCCTGAACAGTGAATCGGTCCTGATATTTGGCTCCAAATGGGATTGAAGTTCTGATCTCTCGGGTGAAATTCCTTCACCACCTGGTCTTTTTTTTTTTTTTAAACACCCCAAGATTTTTCACCCTAGACAAGCACCATATGAATACCATTTCATTTACCAATATACTCAGGGGTACTGTGGACCTTTTGTCCAGTAATATTAAAAACATGCTGCCTTGCCCAGCTTTAACTGATTCCAAATTTATACTTAGTCATATAGAGCTGAGAAAAGCAGCACATTTTCTTGAAACCTTTTTTTTTTTTTTAATTTTCTCTTAAAAAAAATTATTAATCAGTAAATTTGTGTTTTTATTTTATGCCACTCCTGATTTCAGCTGGTTTTCTAGAAGTTTTTTCCTTCTTTCCTACAGTTTAAAGAAAAAAAAGAGAGAGAGAGAGAGAGAGAGCAAAGCTGTAAACATGAGGTTGGAAAGGCTTCCTGACCTCACAGCCTCTCTGTTTTACAGCTCGTGTTTTTAACTGATCCTGTTGGGAGGGTGCAAGTACTGTCATGTTCACCACAAACAAATGCCTTATGATCCACCTTTTTGTGTACATTTCTGGCCATATGGTATGAAGATGGCGTGTCCTGTAACTTCCCTGAAGTCTCTAAGTTCCTCTCTGTTTTCCCACACAGGCACAGATGTGATGCTGTTGGATAACTTCTCCACAGATGGCTCCTCCCTCGCACAGCACCATGGGCCTCCGTCTGGGAAGAGGAGGAGCTCGGTCACCTTTGAAGACCAGGTGGAGCATTCCAAAGGTATCTGTCATTCATTTCCTGCCTACACAGAAGATTAGAGAACAGGAGAAAATACCTCAAGCTTCACATGATACGCTTATGGTCAGCAAATGACAACAAAAGAAAAGCACACCAGTCATGAGATTTGTTTACTGTAGCAGTTGCATTGTAGTCTTCACTGACATTTTAACATCTGGTTATTTCCCCAGCTGAAAACACATCTTCAGTCCAGGTCCACGCAGAGGTGCACAAATCTCTGGACACGTTCGCCTCCTGCTTGGCAAAAGCCATAGAGAGCGACGCTAAGCTCACCCTGTTTGGAGAAGGTTTGACTCTGCCGGGGGGCTCTTTACAGCGAGGGCTGCACCAAGACCCAGATACCTGGACGGTCAGAGACTGAGGCTGGAGAGTATCGATGAAGGGATCGTTAAAGACGACAGAGGTGAAGAGGAGCAGGACTTGGAAGAGAAACCCGCCTGAACACAGCAGGTCCACTTTTAGGACTGAACCCTCCTTTTAAGGGTTTCCCACTCTTAACGCTGTTAAAGAGCTCTGTCTCTACATGGATACTCCTTACTTGAAATTTTCAGTAAACAGAAAGAAGGCGGCACATTATTCATTTGCAGTATGTTGGACTGAGTGCATAGCATCAGTGCCTTGACATATTTCTCTGAAAATTAACGTAATCAAATAGGAAGCCTTAACTACTGTAACCTCAACGGTCTGATCATTGTATTAACTTGTTTACTGCTACAGTATATATTATATTATTGTATGTTTATAAGCTTAAGAAAAATTGCCTCAGTGGGCAAAATGACAGCATCTTTTGACAGCTTAGATCTTTTCAGGTGAATTTTCTTTCCTAATGTTGCACTCAGTCATTCACCCCCACGAGTTTTCACTCACTGCATAATTATGACTGTGAGGTCCATGTTTCCTTAGCACGGTACAGCCTGCACATTTGTCAGTCTTATCGGTACACGATGGTCTCAAGTAATTCAGGTTTGAATGGGAAAGATTCACATGGTTACAACTTGTGCCAGATTTCAGATCCACTTTCTGCAAATTTGTACCTGCAAGGCTTAAAAAGACTTCCCACAGAGAATATCTGGTGCATGTGGGTTGACTTACATTTATGACTAAAAAACATATTTCTGACTTGGCTTCTGATGGTAATCACAATAACTGCAGCTTGGTGTGTGTGTGTGTGTGTGTGTGTGTGTGTGTGTGTGTGTGTGTGTGTGGCTTAAGCAGAGGTCTAGTCAGAATAAGTGGAAACACCCATGTAGGTGTGCATTTAGTGTAAAACAAGAAACCTTAAAGTGAGCAGACAAGTGTTGCACATCCTTCAGACGCTGACTATAACTTGTTTCTAAAAAGTGAGCACACCTTCTGTAATGATGGTCATCAGATGGCACAGCACACAAACAGGCCGACTTAGGAAGGCACCTTTCACTAATGGCTGCGTTCAATGAAAAAGCAGATGTAAACAGTGACATGAGCACGACTGAATTATATTCCGCTGCTTCAGCATGTACACCTCACCATATTAAAAACATGCTAGATCAGCTGCTATCTGTGTAACACAACAGTGTGTTTACAGTCATAACTTACAGGGATGGTGAATGGCGCAGAGTCATTGTTAATTTTACTAGTAACACCTGTGCTTTTCCTCCTGCAGCAGGTCAGCATTCAAGGTTGAAACCACAAGATTACCTGCAGGTGTAAATGTCAAAGTTATTCCAGCCTTCTATCCCAGTGCATAGGAATGATTAAACATAGGAAATTGGTGGACTGTTAAAGAAGTTGTCTTGCAGAGAGACAGTTTACAGTATTTATGTATTCAAGTCCGGAGGGGTATACTACGAAGGCCATTCAACACAACCAGACTTTCTTTGCATTAGATGGCTCAGCAAAACCTATACTATTCTTATCTTATACTATTCTTCTGTCGCCCAAAATGATCCGTGTGAGTGCTGCCTGCTCCAGTCAGCAGGTGATTAAAAATCTAGAAAGAACATAAAATATATAACGGCAAAGTGCAACTAAAGGGATTAATGTGGAAAATTGTTAATCTTGGGATTTGGTGCACAGAACGCTGAATATGGTGGTGCTGTTTATTTCTAAGGTGACCGCTGCACATTAGAGCTCTGGAGCTTTAAACTGGATACATTTAAACATCCCAAGAAAGGAGATGTGGAAATAAGTTTGTTGGCAGATCAAAGTGAAATTCATTCTTCTGATTGAACAGGTACTCATGCTGTGTTCTAGTAGCTGAAATTCCAGCAGCGTAAGAGACTGCAGCAGATTAGAATCAAGAATAAAACCATTTAGACACCAGATTAATACATGCACATTCCAAAGACAATGCAAAGCAGAATTTGTGTCATACTTGGTGGTTTTTACTAAGGTAGGGTTTAACAGTTCAGACATTCAAAACATTTTCCCCAAGCATGTGCTTAAAACATGCTGAAAATAAGAATCAATGGAAATGTGGCACTTCCAAAACTTAAAATCAAAACTCTGAACATAACCTGCTCCTGAGCACATCGTGTTCAGTGTAAGTTACCATGTAGCCAGGTTAAAAAAAAAAAAAAAAAAAGCCACTTTCATGAGACAAAGCTCTGACTTTAGCTCAGTAAGACATTAATCTGGGTTCGTAGTACACCCCTCTGAACTTCACCATATGAATCTGTTGGCCAACATCTGTAATATAAGGTTCCTGCTGTAAGCACAGCTGAATTTGCTCGGTTATGTGTAACTGTGGACAAACATAGTAGTTGCACTTGAACATACAATGTGTACTCTCATGGTGTGTCTGAGAAACTGATTGCTGCAGTTTATTTAGCAGTGAAGACCAAATGAGATAAGAAAAGGGTCTCACGGGAAAACGAAGTCCAGAATCAGTGACAGACAGAAATGTTTCTGTGTTGGTGTTGAGTCAGAGGAAACCCAATCTTAGGGAATATTCATTGGTACACTGGGTTGTATCTCAGCTTATACACTGCAACACTACCTGCATTAGGAGAAATTTGTAATATGTAGAGCCCAGTGGTGGTGCTTCAGTCTTACCTCGTATTTTTTCATGTCATAGTCTGTTTGTAAGAGAAAGCTATACACCTGAGAAGTGATGTAACCTTTTGATTTTCATTATACAGTTAAGTATTAATACAAATGTTTGCATTAAAGATTTTTTGGTTTTACATAAAACCTTGTTTGAACTCTTTGTGCCTGCTGCGAGTGAGAGCTGAAGCTGAATCGCAAACCAGAACAACCTCCATCTGCCGCCAGTTTGTGTCCTGTTACTGAGTCACAGCACCGACTGATTTTCTTGTTCTTTGAAAAAGCAGCTTGGTCAGCATCACCTGCAGTTATTCTGACATTATTTTCAGTATCTTAACTGTAAATAATAATAAAAAACAAAATACACTGAAAGATGATACTCCAAATCTGAAGATTTTTTTCTTCAGATTAATTTTTTTTGGAAAGCCACGTGACTAGAGATGTAACAGAGGTAAATCAGCTAACTCCAAATAAACAATGCAGATGTTTTCAGTGTCCTTACAGTTAATCACCTGTAACAAGGTGAAATGACAAGAGGTTCAATATTTTTCCAAGTATGAAAACCCTGTGAACTGGGTTTGGACAAACGGAGCAGCTGTGAGGTCTGATAACAGGTTTAATCCATATTAAACCTTAAACTAGAGCTAAGATGAGCCGCGCACTACACCCATGGTGTCTTATCAGCATCTGTCCGTAGCTGCTTCTGTTACAGAAGGTGATTTCTTCATCTAAATTTTTTTGTAAATTTATTGAGACTTTCAGTTCATTAGTTTGCTTATTACAAAATCTTTCAAACCCAAGTGCAGATCATGTTTGAGATACCATTCGGCTTTATTTTTTTCCAAGTTTTGTAAAACATTGTATTTTTGGGGAGAAGATCCACAGCCTTGTCTCCCCCGCTCCAACAACAAAATTAAAGCGTCCGTGTTTTACTTTATGTCTGTATTCACATGCGGAACTGCCGGAGCAGCACATCAACATTTCTCAGCGTTGTGCTACAATTTTAAAAACGTCAAACGTTAACACTGATCAAAGCTCACCTTCTCCTAACAAAATAATATTGCACTTAACCTTTCACACCAGTCGCCACTTTTCTCACACTTAATATATATTTATATATATATATATATATATATATTTATATATATATACCTATATATACTGACGTCCTTGCCTTTACATTCACACAAATGTAGTTTATCCTTATACAGACATCGGTAAGAAAGTCATCTTAAAAAACTCAAGGGGCTAGAAATTACACTAATATTCAAAAGGAAGTTTTCTACACTAAACTTGTACAAATCTCAGGTATTTTTCAAGTGCTATACAGCAAGAAGAAATAGTGTTTATTTTAAAATAAAATTTAAGCTGGCTACTGCTCGTCTTCGTTTTCCTGGCCTGAGCCTTCAGAGCGATCGCCTTCTAGCCGATCTGCAAGGAGGAAAAAGAAGATATTAAAGAGAGGGAGACAGAGAGAGATGCACAAGTTTCTAAACACAGATGTATGTTGATGCTGTGCTGTAAAACATAACAAAACCCAGTGCTACATGTGTTTGTGTTTACCCGATCTGATGTGATTGAGCGAGGCCAGCATTCGGAGCATGAAAGAGGCAGGGACTGTGATCGTGTTTCTCGTTTCCTCTAACATCAGCTCGTTCCGAGTTATGACCTTAAAGGGAAGAGAAGAAGAAAGGTTTTACTGTGGGCTATGTGCAGGATTGTGTTTCTTTCTACACATCTCTTCACACTTCATGTCATCATTTTGGCTGTCTTGCATTTTGGTGGATTCACTCTACCTCCTCAGCGAGGACTCTGTTGAAAGATGGCGATTCTTCCAGTGGTGACCAAATCTTGATATCATAGTCTATCCCTGAAGAAGCCAGAACTGAAACAGAGGAAATGAAAACGTTGACACGTGAGGAAACATCGTCCCGGACCAGACAGGACATCCGGATCAAAGCTGTAAAGGCACTCACTGGGGTCGTAAGGGTGCGGCTGCAGGCAGTTGACCACGTGGTTGTCGGCTTCAAGTAGCATGAGGTGCTCTGCAGTGTGTCTGTCCCAGATGAAAATGTGCCCGCAGTCTGAGCCACTCATCACAAAGTTGTTGCCCCAGAAACACGACTCCTTTATCTGGACACAGTTAAAAGGGATCATTCAGTATTTTGGGGATTACACTCATTTAATTTGAAAGAGTCTGATAAGAACAGTTACACCACTCTATATCATTGCCAGTGGATTATTGGCTTAGCTATTACATCAGTTCACACCAGACTAGTACAACATGCATAGCTTGAGATTTACCATGGTCCTGGAGTTGCGGTGGCCTTTGTAGACCATTTTGACTGAAGGTCTCCTTATATTCTGAGTCTCACTCTCCTCCATCTCCCTCCTTTCTTTCCTCCTGCGGAACAGCTCCTGAATACGAGCTGCTGCTGATTGTCTAAGAAAAAAAGGAACAAGCAAAAAAAAAAAAAAAACCCTGAATCATACCCAAAGAGCCTGCAAACAAATACAAACCCATGCTATCAATGCTGCTTTTTAAAACTCATGCTTCAAGTGTATGCTACAGCCACTTGCAAGGAAAAGCACCAGTTTCATCCACAATAATTGACTGAAGCCAATAAAATTTTGTTGTCTATTAACCATGTGACCTTAGAGCAATTTTATTCAACCAGATATATATTGTAGCAGTAGTGTATATATAAGATGTTTCAACAGTGACAGTTTTCATCATTCTGGCTGGTCACGCCACTACAATAGATTTGAATTGAAACAAAAAAAAAAACAAAAAAAGAAACACAAAGGAAATGTAGACTTTTGGGTTTAATTCAAGGAAAGTAATAGGTATGATTCCTTAAAAGATAACCTTTTATATACACGCTGTCGTATATTTGGGAAGTCAAATATAACTGAACAATTCACTCAATTGCCATGGAAAAAATTTTTATTAATACATAAGTTTAACAAATGAAACAGGGAGTCTTGCCAGGCAGTCCACATTCTTTGCATTTGAATTTGGAAGCCGTTGCAGTAAAACCACAACACTGGCTCAAAGATGCTCTAAATGCAAGTAAAAACAATCATTAGGCTGCAAAACAAAATATATCCAAGTGGCCTAATAAACAGACAACTCAGCAACACAGAAAAAAATTGGATGTGAGCAGAAGACAGTATTCGGGGATGATCACAGGATCCTTTCCATGATGAATCAGAACATCTAGCCAAGTGAAAAACACTCACTTATCCAGGGGCGGGTTGTGGGGGCGGCAGCCCAAGCAGAGAACCCCAGACCTCCCTCTCCCCAGCCACCTCCTCCAGCTTATCCGGGGGAATACCGAGGTGTTCCCAGGCCAGCCGAGAGATATAATCTCACCAGCATGTCCTGGGTCTGCTCCAGGGCCTCCTCTTAGTAGGACATGCCCAAGAGGTGCCCAGGAGATATCCTAGTCAGATGCCCGAACCACCTCAAGTTGCTCCTTTCGATGTGGAGGAGTAGCTGCTCTACTCCAAGTAGTCTGAGAATGGCTGCACTCTTTATCTTCTCTCTAAGGGAGAGGCCAGCCACCCTTTGGAGGAAACTCATATCCACCGCTTGTATCCGAAATTTCGTTCTTTTGTTCACTACCCACAGCTCATAGGTGCGGGTAGGGACGTAAATTGGCCTGTAAATCAACAGCTTCGGTTTCATGCTCGGCTCTCTCTTCCCCACGATGCTGCAGCGTCTGCATCACTATAGACACAGCCCCAATCCGTCTGTCAATCTCCCGCTCCCTTCTCCCATCACTCGTGAACAAGAGCCTAAGATACTTAAACTCATCCCTGACCTGGAGTGAGCACTCCACCCTTTTCTGCCTGAGGACCATGGTGTCAGACTTAGAGGTGCTAATTCTCATATCTGCTGCTGCAAACCACTCCAGTGTGAGCTGGAGGCCACTACTTAATGAAGCCAAAAGGACCACATCATCCTCAAAAAGCAGAGATGAGATTCTGTGGCCACCAAGGCGGAAGCCTTCTGCCACTTGGCAACGCCTAGAAATTCTGTCCATGAACATTATGAACAGAATCGGTGACAAAGGCCTGCCCTGGAACACCCACGGTTGTTGAACCCCTCAAACTAAAACCAAAAGTCTGCACACCAACTGCCACCTGTTTCATTTAAAATCTACTGAGGTGGCATACAGCGTGAAATTTATGAGAGTGACAATACTGTTTAAACATGTTTTGACCTTACTGTGCATAAATGTGCTTGTTTTATATTTGTTTGGCTCCTTTCCACAAGGATGTCATGCATATCACTCATTTCTTCTCCATTTGTTCTGCACAAAATGCAGCTGTGATGCTTCTATTCACACCATTTGTGGAGTCAGTACTCTCATGCATGGCACTCTACAGTCAGTTGTGTGTATTATTAGTGAGTTGAGAGAGAAATGATCAAACCAAGACACACACAAAAGTTATCCGATTACTGCACATCATGTTCTACCCTTGATTTTAAATGCTCTGCAGCATGTCACGCTCCTGATGTGTTAAGATGCATTTAGTTTCCAGTGCAAACATGTTACCTGATCATCCTATCTCCTACAGCAGATCCTCTGGAATTAAATCTATATTTGTAGCAAAACAATCAACAGCAAAGCATCACAAATTCTCAAATCGGCACACCCACCCTTTTTAACTGAACTCTTGAATCTAAGAAATAATCACCTGCATTCAAACACATTTTTTCTTACTTGCAGTGTTTAAACAGAAACATCATTCTGCATCATATTGTCTAACACACCTCTGCCCCTGTCCTCTGAACCTTGCAGGGGGGATGAGGATAGGATCATCATCGCTGTCATCAGAGTCCTGGTTGCCTCGTGTGGGCTGACTCTGGCCCTCCACGCCCTCCCGCCCCTCCTCTGCAGTGGGCTCTGCTCGCCGACAGCCCCCTGACGTGTCCTCTGTACCTTCTGGCTGACTCCTCTCCTGCGGAGAAGATGCCATGCTGTCTCCCTCAGAGGAGCCCTCTGCTGGGGCCTGAGCTGCTGAGCTGCTGGGGGCACTGGAGCAGGAGGCATCACATGGTGGCTCTGTGGAGGAAGGCAGCAAACCCCATATCATTGCACTCAGGATTGGAGTATACTAAGCAATACATTATGATCTGTTGATTGTACTACATCAGACAAATTGTTTGAGATAGAAGAATTTTCATGATGCTGTAGGGGACAACTCACCCTGCTCTGATACCGAGCTCTCTGTCGACAGACTCTCTCTGCTCTGTAACGCGGCAGCTTCTGATGTTTTGGGGCCTCCACTGCCCATCGAACTGGATGTGCTGCTGCTCCTGTACACATCATGTATACATTCGAGTTATACAAATTGAAATAAATGTGCTCATACAGTATCAAACCAATCAGCCTATTTACAATTGAACAGACAGACTTTAGAGAGCTGACAGCCACTGGGCATTTCTCTCTCGTTGCTTGGCATCACTCACCACTCATCAGTGAAGTCTAGCTTGATAGTGCTGGTGGTGGTTCCCTCTGAGCTGTAGTGCAGGCTTAGGACGGGCTCTGCTGCACCGGATCGACTGGTGGAGGTGGAGACGGATGGGCTGCTGCTGGCTGGTGCAGCAACAGATTCATCAGCAGGTGAAGCTGTAGCTTCTGCTGCTACTGAGAGAAGAAGAAGAACAGGGGACACAGGCAAAACAAGCAAGGAGGGCTTACTGAGACGCACTGGCTGTTCAGACTAGACCTAAAACTCTGGTAAAAATGAACTCTTCCTGTTGTTTGCAGTGTGTAGCTGGTCATTTAAAACACACCAAAAATAATGCAACTCTGTGTTGCATCCATCCCCTCTGATTAACAACATTTAACAGAAATGGGAACATGCAGCAAATGTTAACAGACAAAAACCACGAAGGACACACTATAAACAGACACATACTGACTGACAGCCACAGCAGCAAGACACAGTACACGAAACACACACACACGTCAAAGCCCTTGAAGGATCATTATACACTGCAAGCTACACTCAAGGAAAAGAAAAGGTTCCCAGAAAAGACTGAAAACAGGAAAATTTGTGGGAGGACTTGCTGCTGAGATTTTACATACCTATCAGTATGTACTGAATTTCAGTCAATAATCAGGTGTGTCATGCTGCATATATACAGTTATAAAGTACACACAAAGTATCTTGATATTATAGCGTTGGCGTTGTATATAAAAAGTACTATAAGTACCTCTTTACTACAACATTTGTCCTAATGATGGAAATACTATACCAATGAAATAAGGATATTGTGTATGCATAATTTACTGTTGCAGGATTTTATAAACTCTTGTACTCCACATGTTTGTGTTTGAATAATCACAATAATTACTTTCCAACTTGGAAAAATTTATTTTAATGCTCTATCCAAAAAAAGAAGAAGGAAAAAAAAACCTCAGGGAGGTGGAGAAAATGTTTATTTGCAAACTGTCTAGTTATTTATGCCACGTAGAAAAAAACAAAACATGGCAAGTGAAAGTAAATACTGGAGAACTTTTGATTAGCGGTGCTGTCCAAGCACAGTGAGCTAGATTAGTTAGAGAAGCTATTTATGAGAAGTAACCATGACAACAAGTCAGGTAAAGGAACTGCTGGAAATGGCTCTCAGTGTGTTAAAAGGGACATATGCTCATTTTCAGCTCTGTAAATATTACTGGACTCTAGCAGAGCAGCTTTACTTGAGTTAAAAATTGAGGACATTGAGTTATTTTTAAGCTAGAGCATAACGTGACTGTGCATTCGCACAAACACTCATTTATCTTGTCAATTACAGCTGTTCAGTTGATTTCCAGCCACTTATAAGTTAACCGATTACAGCTGGCTAAATCAATCAGCGTTGTATTTCAATGTGTAAATATTCCTTCATGATGGAAGTGAGAAACTCAAGGTATCCATGTTTCTCTCTCTCCCCTACCTTTTTTTGGGCAGGTTTGGGGCACACATTGTGCATTATGGAGCGTGAATATTCTCCTCTGCTACTCAGTGGCAATTTTAATCATCCATCAGCGATGCCAAGGGGGGAACAATACCACAACTGGACCACAGAGCAAATCACCCAACCATAGTGGAGCGTTGACTGTGTTCCTGAACTGATCACGTGTGCACTCTATGACATCATCCAGAGCAGAGCGTAGAAAAAACTGAAACAGTGTTTAGAGCGGTCTGAAGGCCCATGTGGACCATTGGGTGTTTCAGGGTTGTTGTGGGGTATTTACCTGACAATATCTGTGCCTTAAAGTGACCACTGTATTGATTTGGCACTATACTAACAAAACTGTTAAACTGTTAGGGTAAAGCCATGGTACATCTGTCTACTAATGTTAATCACTTTACTGTGTCTAACATTTCTCCATTAAGGTATTTTAGAAAAACCTAAATACACTGCTCAAAAAAATAAAGTACCTATGCTTTCTGGTTGATGTTTTGGTCACTTTTGAATGTTGGTGGTGCTTTCACACTCGTGGTAGCATGAGAAGGACTCTACAACCCACATAAGTGGCTCAGGTAGTGCAGTTCATCCAGGATGGCACATCAATGCGAGCTGTGGCAAGAAGGTTTGCTGTGTCTGTCAGCGTAGTGTCCAGAGGCTGGAGGCGCTACCAGGAGACAGGCCAGTACACCAGGAGACATGGAGGAGGCCGTTGGAGGGCAACAAACCAGCAGCAGGACCGCTACCTCCACCTTTGTGCAAGGAGGAACAGGAGGAGCACTGCCAGAGCCCTGCAAAATGACCTCCAGCAGGCCACAAATGTGCATGTGTCTGCACAAACGGTTAGAAACCGACTCCATGAGGATGGTATGAGGGCCCGACGTCCACAGATTGGGGTTGTGCTCACAGCCCAACACCGTGCAGGACGCTTGGCATTTGCCAGAGAACACCAGGATTGGCAAATTCGCCACTGGCGCCCTGTGCTCTTCACAGATGAAAGCAGGTTCACACTGAGCACATGTGACAGACGTGACAGAGTCTGGAGACGCCGTGGAGAGCGATCTGCTGCCTGCAACATCCCTCAGCATGACCGGTTTGGCAGTGGGTCAGTAATGGTGTGGGGTGGCATTTCTTTTGAGGGCCGCACGGCCCTCCATGTGCTCGCCAGAGGTAGCATGACTGCCATTAGGTATCGAGATGAGATCCTCAGACCCCTTGTGAGACCATATGCTGGTGCGGTTGGCCCTGGGTTCCTCCTAATGCAGGACAATGCTAGACCTCATGTGGCTGGAGTGTGTCAGAAGTTCCTGCAAGATGAAGGCATTGAAGCTATGGACTGGCCCGCCCGTTCCCCAGACCTGAATCCGATTGAGCACATCTGGGACATCATGTCTCGCTCCATCCACCAACGTCACGTTGCACCACAGACTGTCCAGGAATTGGAAGATGTTTTAGTCCAAGTCTGGGAGGAGATCACTCAGAAGACCATCCGCCACCTCATCAGGAGCATGCCCAGGTGTTGTAGGGAGGTCATACGGGCACGTGGAGGCCACACACAATACTGAGCCTCATTTTGACTTGTTGTACGGACATTACATCAAAGTTGGATCAGCCTGTAGTGTGTTTTTACACTTTAATTTTGTGTGTGACTCCAAATCCAGGCCTCCATTGGTTAATAAGTTTGATTTCCATTGATGATTTTTGTGTGATTTTGCTGTCAGCACATTCAACTTTGTAGAGAACAAAGTATTCAATGAGAATATTTCATTCATTCAGATCTAGGACGTGTTATTTCAGTGTTCCCTTTAATTTTTTTGAGCAGTGTATTACACATATGGCCCACTGACACTTTCATGTTTGAATACTGCTCAGGCGCTAGTGTCTAGTTGCTCTTTTATACAAAAATAAGCTTCAGTCCTACTTCTAACCTCTAACATTTTTGTTGATGTTTATAATTTGGGTGAACTAACTCTTTAACAGGTAAAAACAGCTGCAGATTACAAACAAATTTTAGTAATTAACTAGTTTTAGTTTTTTGTTGTTTTTTTTACTCAAAGCTCTAAATTCTTAACAATTTTATTAAATCCTTCAGCCAGAGCAACACTAACAGTCAGACAAACTCACTATGTCTATCCACATCTGGACAGTTAAATGTTGGACAGTAAAGCGGTGGATACAGAGAAAGCAAAAGCATGAAAACAGTGGAGGACAAACCGAGGAGAGGGACAGTATGAGGAGACGTGTTTTAAGACAGAAGGTGAAGAAGACAAAGCGAGTGGCAAGGTGAGGGTCAGGGGATGGGGGCTGGGGATGGGGGCTGGGGATGGAGGGGGGGAGACGCACCCTGCTGTTCATCAAGAGTCATGGATCCCAGCTGTTTGTTTACCACAGACGAGGGGAATCTGGAACACAAATGAGACCAACTAAACATTGAACAAAGAGGTCAAACGTGACGGCTCACACAGTCAAGGCGCACAAGGGTTTTTAAAAACTTCAAAATCATGTTAACAAATGTAAATATAAAATAAACAAATCCAAGGCCAAGCAGAGAGAGCTTTCACATCAGCCAAAGGAGGAGAATTTTAAAAAAGCTGCTTCATCTGGTAACAGGTGTGATCGGTTTAGAGCGCTGGCGAAGCTAAATGAGTGTCAGAGATTAGTAAGTCTGAACGGACACAAAAACATGAGGTTCACACGTGCTTTTAACAGATGTGGTAAGAAAGGTTTTATTATTGCAGGTATATACAACCTGTAAATCACAACCAAAGTCCTTAGACTCGCTACAACAAAACAAAACTCTAATTCTGTTTGACTGCTGGCTACACAACAGGTTTCTCCAAGATATCTGTGACTAAAGTCTTTTTTCTCCCCCACTGCTCATCAGTAAGTGAGGCAAAACAATTCAAACAGTCTCTATTGAACTGCACAACAACCTGTTCAATAAAAGCTGCTTTCATAAATGATGCCTCAGTATGCAAAGCTATCTTTAATATTAACGTTGTGTCTGCATTTTCAGACAAAACCTGAAGTGTTTCTCTCACTTTCAGCGCCTCGTGGCTCTGAACTGAATGCTGTCAGATTAAAACAGAACAAACAATATATATATATATATATATATATATATATATATATATATATATATATATATATATATATATATATATATATGTGTAAATAAAAATTACACTCTTTATTATGGTTCAGGGGTTTTACTGGATTATTTTCCTCTCATGCACAGACCAAAAAGAAAATCAAGTTTAAGCCATAAATTGCTGTAAATAAGAAATAGGCCAGTCGATTAAGAGAGCAACGCTCTTACACTTTTAATGAATGCTACCTGCACTGACGAGATTATAAATGTTTAATTTATCACACTTTTATCTAAAAGTGTTTCCTAAACAAGAATACCAATTAACTTCTTGCCAATGGATGATTTCACGTCAGTTCAGAACATGCCTCCTACCTGACCATCACAGATTTACCTGGAAAAAAAAATCCTGGGTAAAGATTTACTTCTTAATAGGAATTACGTAAAAATTTTAGGCCTCTACTGTGAAATGTATTTCAGTGGATGAAGGTAGGGCTCTTTTGGGATGGCTTACCTAGAAAAATACCTATATAATGCTGTGCAACTTCTGATTTCTATATATTTTGCATCCAAGGAGCCAGACTTTGTTGTTATTTTTTTTAATGTGGTTTTATCAATAGTTCAGAGTTTCTGAAGATCAAAGTGTTTCTTTGGACATTGGCTGCTTTTTCACTTATTATCACTCCAGTCCTTGTACCTGACCATTTTCAGAGGAATGTTTTTTGTTTGCTAAGCTACTCAACACTATGACTCATCCTAAGTCAAGCAATCAACCAGTGTTGTGTCTATGCATAAGACAACTTAAAGAACCAAATTTAAATAGGATTTTCAGGCACTTTGTTAGTAGCAGCCCATTACAAAAACACAATCTGTTCCCATTTCTTTAGTTGAATCTAAGAAAAATACCAAACGGTTTGCAGTTTGTTCTTAAAAGATTTGAGAAAACTGGACAAGTGGAGGATAGAAGACTGGAAATCAGTGGCAACAGGTCTGATGGAGTGAAATCATCATTAATGTGTACAGAGGAGTCAGGATAGTGGTACAACAATAGGAGTCAACAGGTATCTGAAAATCATGGCATTTGTCATGGTTTGGGGCTGCATTTCAGTCAGTGGTGTTGGGGATCTTGTCAAAACTGAATTATGAATGCAGAAAAGTACCATCAGATTTTGATTCACCATGTAATAGTCTGATTGGCAGCAGCTTCATTTTTTAGCATGAGAATGATCCCAAACACGCTGCCGATGCATGGATAGACAAAACATACAAAAGGCACATCATCAGTCATGGATTGGCCTCCACGGAGCCTGGACCTCAGGATTGACACACAGTATATCATGTAACAGTGCCGGAGGTGCTCCCTCTGCTGATGAACAGGGCACAGTACACAATGAGTGTACAACTGTATGCAACTCAATACGAGTGTATACAGTGATCTGTAAAACACAGTGGAGGGTATGTCATGGAACAAAAGGCAGCCAACATCCAAAGAAGAGCTTTGAATGTCCTTCAAGAAGCCTGAAGAACTGTTTATGAAGACTACTTAAAGAAATTACTAGAAAGCTGCCTCAGAGTTCAGGCTGTGTTGAAGAATAAAAGGTGCTCATTCTTCAGAATTGTAAAGACTCTGTTTTTGCATTATATACTGTAATTCAATGTATGTTTGCACATTTTCAATACATTGCTGCAAATATTTCCCCTTTTCTAGAAAAATATTCCAAAAAAAATGAGGGCTAGCTCAAGACTTTTGCACAATACTATATCTGGTACTGTGTGGCTCTACGAATATGAACTCTGAGGAGTGTAGTTCAAGGTAACATAATGACGAATGCTTTAAGTCCCTAAAATATTTGAATGTCTGATCTCTGACAGTGTATTCAGAGGCCTGTAGAAACCAGCTTTGCTGGTAGGGGATAGAGATAATTTATATCTTCTAATATACAAGGTACATAATGTTCTTCAGAATAGTCCAAATCTAGTGAACAGTTTCACAGCTATTAAAGCTTGAATATGGGAGAAAGACACATTTTCAACCAACTTCAGACAGCAGAGACCTGAAATTTTGCATAGTTCCTACTAAATTGTGTCTTTCCCCTGGATGTTTTCTGACAAATCTGAGGCGTCTGGGAGGGATTTTTTTAATTTATTTTTTTTTAAATGTGTATGGATTCATGTGAGCATCCTCTGTGCTCATGATGGTTGTTATAGCTCCAATTACAGCATCACTGATGTTTATATCCCCCACCCCCGAGTATTGATGCTCTTCTCTAACCCACATTTACACAATAAATAAAATAAAATAAAAACCTTCACTTTAACGTATGCGATAGCTGAAGCACATTATGTGACATATTCCAAGTTGGAAAAGGTGCTTTAATCTCAATGAGATCAAACCAATATAAAGCAAAAATGCAAGTTATATTCAAGAGCATCATCAAACATGGGTGAACAACCACATTGAGCCATGAAGATGCCAAAAGCAAAGCTTCATACCATCTGGTGCCACTCCAGCAGGAGAGTTTGCAGGTGAGAACTCAAGCAAAAAGTGGAAAGATGAAGGGAGAGCATTAGTGAGTGAAGAGCTGAGCAAACAGTGAAGAAGCGAGACACTGGACTCTGCAGAGTTTAGAGCAGGGATCCTCAAGTCCAGGCCTCGAGGGCCGGTGTCCTGCAGGTTTTAGATGTGTCCCTGATCCAACACACCTGAATCAAATGGCTGAATTACCTCCTCAGTATGCAGCTCCAGTTCTCCAGAGTCCTGCTAATGACTTCTATATTTGACTCAAGTGTGTTGAAGCAGAGACAAATCTAAAAGTTGCAGGACACCGGCCCTCGAGGCCTGGACTTGAGGATCCCTGGTTTAGAGGAAGTACAGGGTGCATTATAGTGGAGTGGGAAACATCACTGTGGGGTTAGTGGCGAGTAATAGCAAGACTGAGTTTTTCTGGGGCCTCTCTACAAACAGATGTCTGCCTTTGCTAATTAAAGGGGACTGGTTAATGGCAGGGGAGGGAGCCCAGGGAAGCAGCCTGTATGGAGTGATTGCTGCAGGGTTGGGGAGTTTGGAGGGATGGGTAACCTGTATGGGGTTGGGTCTCAGCAGCAGCGGCAGAGGTAGCAGCTCTTTGTGACTGTCTCTCAGGAGCTGCAGAGGAAGAAGAAGGGGCCGCTCGCCGACCCCGTCCAGGTGGGTCGGCCAGCCGAAGCAACCTCTGCAAACGCCTACACACTAAACTTATGGGCAGCCGATGAGGACCATACTCTGACAAAGGGGCAGAGGAAGAGAGGAAGAGTGAATGCAGGATTAGAAGACTGACGGAGGAGGATGTGAGGAGAAAATTCAGCACAGAGAATAAGGCAAAAATGAAATAAACAAGGAGGAGGACAACAGGATGCTGAAGGAAAAGAAAGTGAGGTGAGGCTGCTGCTTGAGTGGAGTGGCTCCAACGAACACACGTACACACACACGCACGCACACGCACCAACCCACATACACAGCAGTTAACCCTACTCACTGGACTGAAGGCTTAAATGTGAATTTGTGGAGCATTTTCGCAAGTGTGAGTGTTGTCCTGGTTTCTTACCTGAGAGTGCGGGTTCAGAGGTGGGCGTGGCTGTCGGCGTTGGGGTCCCAGTTGTGTCGCCTTGACTCCTCTGCTCAGAGTCGGGGGAAGACGTGAGGGGGGAGGAAGAAGGGGCCGAGCTCTCCACTGATGATGAGCTGGAAGGAGGAGGTGCTGTGACTGTTGATGATGACCCTGAGGAGGAAGAGGAAGTGGATTTAGGCATGGGCGCAGCGGTGGCTGCTGCGGGACTGGCAGGTACCTCTGGGGAGTCCATCCCCACAGGCCTCTCAGGGGCACTGGACTCCTGACTGGAGTCCCCTGCTGCAGCAGCTGGAGAATTCAACACCCCCTCTGGACGAAGAGCTGTACCTGGAGACAAAAAAGAAAAAAGAAATCAAGTGATAGCTTTAGAGTTTGGCCAGTTTAGGAGAAGTTTTCTCAATGACTGTTTACTGCCATTTCTTTCAACATAACCCTCAGACAGTCTTCCTACAGGTTAAGCACATTAATGAGCCTAACTTCAATAAATTCAGATACAAAATGCAGCTGCTACTGTGCATAAAGCCACATCTTTCAGACTCATTCTCTCACCTCTACTAGTTTAGAAATGTGAACAGCCCTGAAACCACATGATATCGATCAACCACTCGATCTTTTTTTTTTTAATTACTTTTTTTTGGGGGTGAGGGGTGGTGGTTTCTTTATTGCATGGAGTAGCAGTGAAGACAGACAGGAAAGCGGAGAATGAGAGAAGGGGAAAACACACACAGTCAAGAACCACGGGTTGGAGTCAATCCTGGCTCGCTGAATTTTGACCATGTGGCATATGGTTGCCTGCTCATCCACTGAGATAAACTGGTGCCCAGACCCCTTAATCTTTAGGTCTGCTTCGAGACCAGTTGTTTTCAAAAGAATTAGCATGAAAGGACTTTTAAATGTTCTTTGCAGCATGTTCTACAATGATCTATAAAAAGCCACAATGAGGATGTTTCACCTTCTTCGGACATTAGTATTAGGTCACTCATCCTGAGACAGATTAAAAAAAAACAAAAACAAAGTGATGGACTGCACCCTGAGACTATAAATAAAGCATTAAAGACCTTAACCGGCTCCTTAACTAAGGCTAGGTTCACACCTTGAGGTTTTTATGATTGCTTTTGTGGAGCAATGGTTGCAGCTTCTGGACAGCGGTAAATGTGCGAAGCTTGGAGCAGTTCAATAGTGATGTGAAAAAGATACATACTGAACTGAACATTGCAGTTTATACGTCAAATAAAATACTATTTAAAAAATAAATTAAAAAAACAGGAGAGGCATGTAGTTGATTTAGCACAACATATAGATTCCAGTTTTGTTTTTTGTTTTTTTTTTGGGGGGGGGGGGTGCCTTGCACATTGTAATCACAAAAGAGCAACAAATAGATTAAGGCTCTGTTTGCATGAAGTCTGAAAAGAGCCTAGAACCAAGTTTATTTAATGATTACTGTCATTACTGATTAATCTGCTGAACAATTATTTAATTAAGAAATTATAGCTATTATATTTTGCATGTGGCTCGACAGTGCAGTGGATAACACATAAAAGATCCCTGGTTTGAGACCTGGAAGAGGATGCCAAATCAACCATGCAGAGCCATCTACCGTGGCGATCCCGTGTAAATAAAGGGAGCAGCTGAAAGAAGCTTAAATTAATTTGTAATGTTTATTACAATTTTTTAAAGGTGACATCTCACCTGATGTTTGTTTTGCTGACTAAGAGTCCGAGACCCAAACATGTTCAGTTTTAGACATAACACAATAAAAGCAGCAAATCCTTGCCACTGAAATTCATTTTCAGAGAAAAAAAAAAGTATTTTGAAAACAGTTATGAAAATAGTTATTGATTTAATTCCTGTTAACAATTTTATTGAAATATGATAGTTCATTTACTTGATCAGACTAAGAAAGGAACCCTTCACTGCTTCCACTAGAAAAGACTAACGTCCGATCGACTTGGCACACAGATCCCCTTCAGGGCACGGTTTACTACAAATAAATCATTTAAGGACTTTTTGGCCCGTTTGATGAGCAGAGTGCTTCCGATGGGGACTGAAGCCTCACCTCTGGGTCGGGTTTGAGGTCGGGTTCCTCTGCTGCTCTGAGCTTCACTGGCCTCCTCAAACCACCGAGACAGCATGTCCGACATCCTCTGCATCAGAGACACGTTTGGACTCTGCTCCCCTGGAACAATGAAGGAAAACACCTTCAGATCCTGTCAAGCTAAGATTTTCCTTTTCACGGCAGACCATTTCATTTTGAGATATATTTACAGAATTTACAGAAATGATAACAAGGTGAATATTGGTGCTCAAAACATACTATTTACACTGCTTTTCATAGCTGATCATAAATGAGTGGCTGCTCATTAAGACCCTCAAAAGGACATCTCATTTCACAAAATACTGATTTAATATACAAGATTTCTTTTTTTTTTAAATTTACCTCAAAAACAACTAGAAAAAATAAATCAAACTAAAGAAACAAAATGTGTGAACAAAGTGAAGACAGGTTGCAATTTCTGTTCAATGTTTATTTACTATAACAGCCATTACTTGAAGCCCTAAGCTGAGTTTTTCCCTCATTCAGACTGAGCCTTTCTGGCGTGTTTAAATGATTATTTAAGCACAATCATTCAAACAGTAAAGGCAATGAAACTGTGTTACCTTATTTGACATAATTTCTATTCCTGAACAAAATAAGCTGCAACAACAAAACAAAAATACTTCCTAAAAACTATTTTATTTGTTCCTCTATGCTTAAAAAAAGCCCTGCTGCAGGGGAAGAGTCTAAATAGACTCCCCTTAAAGTAAGATCTTAACTCAAACTGTCTGAGCTGGCCTTTTTCTGACACTTTAGTTACACTGTAATAAAGAGGGGCAGCTTTTTGCACACCATAAATAATTAGCTGTGAACTATCCTTAATGAGGCTACAGTGAGTATTATTATATTAACGACTGCTTACGTGCCTCCCCAGAGCTTTTTTAGCATCTTTCAGCTCATTACTTTGGTTGGATGTTTGTTGTGCTACTGTTTCTTGTTGCAACAGGCAGCTGTTTTCACTCTACACCATAATATCTACAACAAATGGCCAAAAAGCCAGATTTCTGGATCTAGAGTTGACAGAATCAAGAAACAGCAAAAATAAAAAGAGATGGAATATGGGCTTAGATTTATCAGGTGGTCACATTAAGGATGTTGCTCTGTTACCTCTGGATGTGTAAATGAACAGCTGTCTATCGACAAGTTCTTTATATCTACTTTAAAGGGAATGCTTTAATTCAGGTTTACATTCTCTGAGCTCTTGTTAAGTTTAGAAGGTAACCTTTGGACGCATCAAGACCACTGAAGCTCAGGAAGAAGAGCAGGCTGTCCACAGTTCAGGCTGGCTCTATGAGACTGCGAAGCCTAAAAATCAGCTACTGAGTGTCTGTGCCACAGAGAAAGTGTTGCATTGCAGAGAATAAAGTGATGTATGAATGCATCTGTTAATAGATGAATGTAGCTTGCACTTGCACTTTTTTGTTTGGTTTTTTTGCAGGCCAGAATCTTCTCAAGTTTTGTCAGATTGGTCGGATCTGTCATACAAGACCTTCGCTGTAAACGAGCAGGAGCACAAATTGATCTTACCATCTCGCTCCCTCTCACTCTCAGGGCGAGCTCGGGGTCCAGTGTCAGACCAGTCACCTCGCAGACGGAGGCGCTTCACTGGAGGCTGCCTCAGCTGTGGAAATACATGTGCGTGCACACACACACACGCATGCGCGCGCACACACACACACACACACACACACACAGATTAGCAGTTTGTCAGTCAAAGCATGGTCAAAAATAGATGTGCTGCCAAAGCAAAACACTACTCGTCTCTATCAATGTCCTGTTTAAAGTGCCCCCCCTCCCTTCTGGCAGCACCACTGAGGTTGCCTTCCACTTTCCAGTCCCCCCTGGCTCTCTCTGCAGTGCAACAGGCTGAGAGCCAGAAATAGGAAAAGAGGGTCTTATTGCAGGGACTATCAACCGCTTCACTCAGGAAATGTCTGGACAGGTGGTGAAAAGGAGCAGAGGCAGAAAGAGATAGTTGAATAAATCAGATAAAAGGATTAAACAAACAAGGTTGCAGATAAAGGAATGGGAGAGAAGAGAGGGGTAAGGAACATTGCTCCCCGGCTCTCCCCTCTCCACCACCCCCCCAGCCCCAGAATCAGCCTGAACTATTTTGGTGGTTTGAGGAACGCTGCCTGCGTCGCTCCGCTGTATTTGGAAAGGAATGCTTGTGGTGGTTGCATCTCGACACAGCTGAACTCGCCGTGGCACCGTGATCCAGCACATTCAGACACACGTGAAGACCACCACTGAGCGTAAACACGCAGTTTCTCAATTGTTCAGTTGTTTGAACTGCAAACTACCTGATGAAATATAACTAGGACCCAAACAGATCAGGCAGTAATTCATGATGCCGTTTCCTGCCTTGCTGTGTTTCCTCCTATCTCCTCAGTCTTTGTATTGGTTTTCAGGGTCATTTTCTCACCTCCCTGCACCGCATCAGCCAGCACAGATTTAGCACTGATGTCTGCAAAGCTCAGAGGAGCAACAACAAGGTCAGCTCCGTTTACAACAATCAATCCTCCCCCCCCCACAAAAAATCAGCCACACAGACACTTCTACTCGCCCAAACATGCTTATGTTTATTTTCTACACACTGAAAAAGGCTGTTAATGTGCAACAAGAGACATCACGCATAAGGCCAACATAAAGCTTCCCTACATATTTTAACTTGAGCTCTATCCTTGAGTAATTAGTGATCTGATTAGCAAGAAAAATGATTGACAAATTGTTTTGGGCATTTAACCAATAAAAAAAGATGACTTGATGCTTCTTTTTCAGTAAATATTTTTAACTAATATTAATTAAACTATTAATTAAACTAAGCTTAATAGAGCTTAGACAGATGTTTAATTTGCAGACTAAATTATTACACACTGAAAATATATTCATTTTATTTAATTAAATGACCAATTCATATTTTTCCAAGTATTAAAACAATACGTGAGGCCCATATGTACCTTTGAAAAAGATTGTTCCTCTTATCTTGACTATTGAAATTCAATATTTCTTAACTGTTACACAGTCACAGCTCATCGAGGTAAAACTGTCCTGAACACACCTCTTCCTGCTGAAGCTACTTTCACTTGAAGTTTAAGATTTGTTTTTGAAAGGACCGGGACTCCAGCTTAGTTAAACACACGTAATTTACTGATTAAAATGTTTTCACAAAGTTGATGCGGCAGATCCAGGGATGTTGCCTTTTTTATTTCACCCGGTCACCCAGAATGGGAAACTGTCTAAATGACAACCGTGTGTCTGAAGCAATATAAACATTTTATAAAAAAAAATTGAAACAACCACAGTTTGGATGAAAAGAATGATATAAGAAAAGAAAACACAGCTCCCATCACGATCTCACCTCCTCCCTCCTCTCCTCCGATGGGCCCTTGAGCTCTCGAGCCTGGTCATCTTTGGGATCAAACAGGTAAATGTAATCGGAGGAGTAGCTGACCAGCACCTCCTGACCGTCCTCGCTGTAGCAGAGGGAAGTCACTCTGCACGATTTATTGGACAGGTGAGCGGGAACAAACCGAACGCACATGCCTGTGGTTCCCCGACCCATGTAATTACCTTAAAAAAAATTAAAAAAAATGAGAGAGAAAGAGAGAGAGCATGATTTAGCCAGTGACTCGGTGAATGGGATTCTTAATTATACTTGTGGACTTGGCCCTGACTGTTTGGTGGATTTGCTGCACAGATGTGTCCCTGCAATATGATACAAATTATATGTAAAAAGGCATCTGACTGGGTTGAGCGGAAATATCTGTTTACTGCCCTGGAAAAGTTTGGTTTGGTTCGACATTTATGACCTGGGTTAAAACAATCTACTCTTTACCACTGACCTCAGTGCACACTGACACAGAGACATCAAGCTATTTCCCACTACACTTTAATACTAGGCAGGGATGTTGTTCCATTCCTCTTTGATACAGAAGCCGTAGCCACTGCCTTAACAGAGGAAGAAAGAAGTACCGACATGATTAGATGCAACAAAATACATATAAGAAAAGAAAACACAGCTCCCATCACGATCTCACCTCCTCCCTCCTCTCCTCCGAGCTCTCGAGCCTGGTCATCTTTGGGATCAAACAGGTAAATGTAACTGGGCTGGATTTTAGTCCTTTCCCTTTCAGTTGGGCCACACAACTCACCTACTTGGGAATCAGTCAAATGTTTTTATGAGAACCTCTATTAACATAATTTCAAAACTCTGTTAGGACACACAAAACAAGAGGTGGTGCGCTGGTCCTTACTGCCCATTTCTCTATGGAAGAGTGAGTATGATCAAGTTTCACCATGCTATTTATACATCTTTTCAAATGATGCCCGTTTTCTTAACCGGTCTGTGCTTAGAGAGCCGTGTTTTGATTTCTTGATTTGTATGGAGCAAATCTGTGCCACATGTGGGGGAAAAAAAATAAAAATTCTGGAGGTACCTAAGTCAGCAGGAGGGCTGGGCTTACCCAGTTTTATCTATTACTTTTGGGCATCGAACATTGCCAAATTAAGAGACTGGATTTCTGCCTGAGGTAAAAATCAAGGTCCTATCTGGGTTAGCAGGGAATTGGAATTTCTTTAATGAGTGCAACTAAGGCCCACAGGCCCACAACCTCAAATCCTTAACCCTGTTTTAAAAACGCTCTTTAAAAATCTGGTTCCAGTTTAAGAAACATTTTCTACGCTCTGTTCACCAGAGGAGAAACTATCATCTTTTCCCACCATCTCAAACTGACACAACATTTCAAATGTGGCACAATAAGATTCTGTTCTTTTTTTGTCTTGTTTTTTTAAAAATAGGATCTCTTTTGCAAAATGACCACTCATGTCATTGACACTGAAGAGAAACGAGCACATCCAAAAGAGCTCAAAAGGGTGCAGGAACAACGGGAAGTCTGCACACCGGAAGGGCTCCTGGAAGAAGATTTATTAACAAAGCCTCAAGAAAGGCTTTTCACTCATGTCATTGAGGCATAGCAAAAAAGAGCTTGCAATGCTTATTAATAAAACAGATAAAAACACCTGAAAATTGAATTTAGGACTGCCAGTCAATAATGACCATGATGAGTATTAATGCACCCTCATGGGTGGAATTTTAAAGTAGTACGCAGTTTACACTTCAAATGATAAACTTTTTAAAAAAGCCCAACATGTTTATGCTGCCATCAAGCCCCAGCTATCCTAGCTCGTATGCTTTGGCACCGCCAATTATTGAACAGTTTTTGGAAGAACATTTGAGGCCCCTTCATTCTTGAAAAGCGATAGTACCGTCTCCATATCTCTCCATCTCGCCTCTTTAGAGGTCACGGTTTTTGCAGTATAAGCAAAGGCAACTGCGTTTGCTTCTTTAGTGGCGTGAAGACTTATTAAAAGATTTTTTAAAAGCCTTCATCTTTTAATAACTGGGCTAGAGAAATGCTTTCTATGCTCCAGTTAGAAAAACAGATACAGTAGAGCAAACTCTGGAAAAACTAAGAATAACCTGGACACCTTTCACTGAATACGTTAAAAACCTGAGGATATCATAACGCAGCCACTGCTTGCTTGTCTTGTTAGCATATGTAATTGTGGTATACCTATGAACTGATGGTTAAGGAGAAAGGTCCTGCATACACATGTATCATATTAACATCCAACTTGATGTATTAAATCAGTGCATTTTTCTTTTTTCTTTCTCCCTTGCACTTCTAATCTCAGGGGGATGGGGAACATTTCATTGTTATCGAAAAACTATGGATACATTAAAAAAAAAAAATCCTTGTTAACATGCCTAACACTACCTGCTGTTCAAACAATCTTTTAGTCTTCAGGTAAAAACTGACTTGTATTCTCTGTGGGAGCAACACTCCATAAATACAGTTTATAATGTTAAGCAGGTGTCATGAGGATTTAAGACGCACAGGATAAAGTAAAAATACCCATGAAAACATCTAAAAATAGAAATCTCCAACAGGAGACCAGGCACAGCACAGCAGGCTGGGACCAAAAACACAAAGGGGGAGATGCCCCCTCAGCCGCCACCTTCACTTATTGTTAACTGATAATGTTGGTAAACTGTCAATTCAATTCAATTTTATTTGTATAGTGCTAAATCACATCAGTCAGTCACCTCAAGGCACTTTGTATTGTAGGTAAAGACCCTACAATAATACAGAGAATACCCAACAGTCAAAACAACCCCCTATGAGCAAGCATTTGGTGACGGTGGGAAGGAAAAACTCCCTTTTAACAGGAAGAAACCTCCGGCAGACCCAGGCTCAGGGAGAGGCATACTGCTGGAGCATTCAAAGCAAAAGTTAAAACTGTCAGTACAATTTTTCCCCACCACCATGGGCTACAGATCAACATGAGGATAAAGAATTTTGTGATGCATAGAGTGGATAAATTGACCGTGCAGAGCTGCTTACCCGTCGCTCTCGTGCCCAGCATGCGTCTATCATAGATTCGCACGGAGCTGTCGGAGCAGCCCACGGCCAAGTAGTACGGCACCAGCGGAGAAATTGATATGGAGGTTGCTGCTCTTCTGCAGTTTATAAGGATGTCCTGAAATCAGAGAGATCACAATGAGGTCTGGTAGTTACTTCTGTTCAGTAATAGTAAACATCAAATTTTGAGAATGCATACTTGAAAAGGAAAAAAAAAAAAAAAGCACGTTTTCATTTATTATGTAAACTAATGTAAAACTGAACACTACACTAAATCTTCCTTTCATGCTGGAAAAGTGTAAGTAGTCATTTTGAAGACTACAGTTTATAGTGCTGCTGAATGACGTTGCATCATCTTGAGAGGTGTTTCTATTGCTTTATGGGACTCTGCCCACATGAATATCACTGAGGTCAGACTAAAGAAACAACTCTCAGTTCTGCAGAACAGCATTTGACTAAATCAGAACGTCTGCATCACTCTGGAACAGTCTGAACAACATCCACCTAATAAAGTGGCAACCGAATGGAGCAACTGCACTAAAAGGTCTCACTGCTGGAGGCTGATGATAGTAGACAGATGAGCTGGTGACACCAGCTGGTAAAACTCTTCTGACAGTTTTAGGGTAACAGGTTCTCATCTGGAGCATGAAATACAAGAAGATGCAACATAATCTAGGAGGACACGGTTTCTCCCGCTCTCTCACACATTCATTTATCAACTGAAGCAGGCTGGTTTCAAGCCAAGAAAACTGTTTCCTGGAGCAGCGACCAAAAGCTGTTTGTGAAGAAAGCAGTGAAGTGAAGGACTGCTCGGTCCATGGTCAGTCCCATATGAATAAGTCCAGTGAACTAGTATTAAAAAAAAAGATATATCAACAAACTATTATGCACTACACATTGCACAGAACTTAAGGTCAAAGGCAATAACCTGCCATGGTTTCCACAACAAAATGATGATCCTTCAATCAATCCCTCCACAAAGCAACAAACAATGATCCTGAGATCTTGACCCTGACTGATGACGAATCAGACTGAAAGAAGAAAAAGATCACAGACGTCACCGTACATCTTTGCAGTCTTCTTTAGTGCAGCTAGTTTTCGTGCGAAGGTCAAACCATCGCACCGTGCCGTCCTCCCCGCATGACAGGAACGTGTAAGGGTCATTCGGTACCGTCATAATCTAACAAAACAAAGCAGAGTTTAGAGGACAGGAGGGTTAGAGAAAGACACTTTTCATCAGCCTCTGGGAATCAGCACCTCATACGCGGTTCCATAATGGCAGGTGAACTGACACTGTCTGTTGTACTCGGGACTCTTCTCAGTGTGGGTGTAGTAGATGATGCCGTCTCCAGAGCAGGAGACGATTTCCTGATCGTTGGTGTGGGGCATGAACTTTGCACTGAAGATATTTGCCCGATGACCTGAACGTATGGACTTCTTGACCTGAAGGAGAGAAGCAGAAATACATGACGGCTGCTGGAAAGCAGAGATAAACAGCAAGGCAGCAAACCAAGAAGCGCAAAATCTTTACATTTTGTTGTTGAATCAATTAGATAAAAATGTGTTAATTTGTCATATTTTGAGTTGCTGGTAGGTGAAGTTTGAAATCTGTTTTCCCACTGTTTCCAGTCCTTGTATTAAGCTTAGCAACTGACTGCTGGTTGTATGCTCTTATTTTATTGCACGGCACTTAAACACATCTCATCTATCTGGTCTAATACTATCTATTAAATATTTCCATCCCACACATATTTTAGTTTGGTACACTGCCTAAGAAATGTAAGTTTCTGTTTCCCTTAAACAAATTCAAAGAAAGATGAAAGAACCCAGCATTAACTACACAAAGACAGGAAGACACAATGGGATTATTTAGTCATGTTAGCCACAAAATGTGACAGTGATGGCAGGTTTGGGGTTTGACATTTTGTTTGTTTTTTATAACATAATTTGACAGCACAATGTTTCAGAGAAAGGGAAACTAAAAGCATCCACAGAAACTTGGCCTCTCACCACTTTTATAATAGAAAAGCCTTTACACCTGAAAGGACGGGAAAACCAAAAAGCTGCTGCTATATTATACATACAGTTAGGTCCATATATACTGTTGGACACTACTGTAGTTTTAATGTTTACCAGGTTAGAGTTTTACAATGAATACAGGCCCAAAGTGTAGACTCATCTTTAATTTGTGGGATAAAATTATATGGACCAAACTGTTCTCTTTATACACAGACCAGGGGATGCTAGCAAAAGTTTTTAAATCTCAAGAGTCCTACTTCCAGAAAAGATAATGGTTAAATTAACAAAATATACAGATTCCTGCTGGGAATATTTCCAGTTTCATAAGTGACAAGCACCCCACCCCCATTCACAACATTTATGTTTCCGAAAAATGTGGGCAGATTACACAGATCCAGAACATCATGGGATGTTTTTGTCGCAGTTAAGCAAACTTGAACTCCAAGCAGCTCTGTGTGTGAATGTTAGATAGAAAGCACTTAGGTGTAGAAAAAAGTGCTTGTATGAATGGGGGTGAATAAGCTATCTTGTATGAAGTCCTTCAAGTGCTTAAGTAGAGTAAAAAAGCGCTATGTAAGAACCAGTTCATTTACCATTTATATTGTCTTAACTGTGCTCAGTGTGTCCTCGTATCAGCTGTCTCCACTCTGCATACTTTATTTTACTAATTCAAGCTTTCTATTCTGTCTTAATGACTAATTTATCATTTGGGGAAAAGAACAACCATTGAAAATGAGCTGTTTGTTATGTCTCCATGAATGGTGTCAGAGACATTTTGATTACAGCCTACCTTTTTGTTGTATGGGTTGGTGATAACCAGGAAGGTATCGTCTGACCCCGACAGAATGTATTCGCCAGTGTCGTTCCACGATATAGTGTTGACCTGAGGAGACACACGAGACGGTGTTTACACTGCGGTTTACACGGGGGGGGGGTTCCTGAGAGAGGATAATGCATTGTGAATGTTGTTATCAGAAAAATAAAAAATAAAACAGCACTTCCATGCACAGAATATTAATTTCTTTTCTCTTATCTGAGCTTGTCTGAACCTAGGAAATCAACTGGACTACCCAACAGGCATCGGCAACAAGGAAAAAACATTTGGGAACCCAGGCTCTAACCGATTTGTCTAAAAGCTGTTTAATGATAATGAGGTTTCCTTTTGCTTCAGAATGGATGAAGCAGGAGTTTTCAGCTCACACAAAGTAAACACTTTGCTTTGATTTACAAGAAAATGTGGATTTTACTGTCCAATTCAAATTAGGTTCATTAACCCTTTGATTAACTGAAATAACCACCAAAATAAGGTCACACAGTAAGCAAACAGTGAATCTAAGGAAGAGTATAAGAGCGGCGCATCAGTTCAGTGTTTGCTGTCACTCTGTGGATCAATATTTCATCAACACCTGCAGTCTCCCTCAGCAGCTCTCTGAGACCTTACACTGAGTTCAATCCTACATGCAGAGCTCAAATCTGAATCTGATTTTCAACAAGTCTGACTCCATTTCTGAGATGCTGAACATTAACCGTAGTTGTAGTTGTATTTGTGGTGGAGTGCAGGTGAGGTCCTCCCCTCATCTAATGAAAGATTAACAGATGGTGACAGATAAGGCAGGGAATGATGTGATTTACTATGATGGCATTTTTAAATACAGGTGCGTATCTTGTGTAATGTGGCACAGTGCAGAGTCAAAACCAGCCAGAGGTCTCACAGTACGCACTGAAATACTTCTGTAACTACCCATTTTTGTTCCATCACTTATGTAATTGTTCAGTCTAAAGCTTTAGAAAATATGCACAAGCTGGGATCAAATTATTATTTTTTGTCCAGATAACAGTTCAAAACTAAAATATTAAACTTGGTATACTGTACTGTTTACTCAGAGGAAAAGTAGTAAATTTTAAACATATGGGCCCAGTTTCCCATGCAGGGATTATGTCTAATCCTGGACTAAATACTTTTTCCTATTGTGGTCTCCATTGACTTTTTGCTTTTAGTCTAGGACCACGCTTAATCCATGACTGGGAAACCGGCTGATATAGAAAATCAATAACTTTCTGAGAGACAAACTATACAACAGATGTCATACACACTCACTGGGCACTTTGTTAGGTACACATATTGAAGAGCATGTTAACTCAAATATCAAATCAGCCAACCCTATGGCAGCAACCCAATGCATTTAGGATGTAGGCAAGGTCAGGACGATCTGCTGAAGACAAGCTGCTCTGACTATTCCAGAATTGGGATTTTCCCACACAATCATCTCTTAGGTGTACAGAGAATAGTTTGAAAAAGAGAGAACATCCAGTGAGCGGCAGTTTTTCTGGGTGAAAATGGCTTATTGATGTCAGAGGTCGGTACTCTGGATAGGACGGCAAGAGTAACTCAAATAACTATTTGTTACAACCAAAGACTGCAGAAGAGCATCTTTGAACACATGACATGTTGAACCCTGATGCAGCAGAAGACCACACCGAGTGCCACTCCTGTCAGATATGTCCAGTAAACTGAGGCTACAGTTCACACAGGCTCACCAAAATTGAACAACAGAAAACTGGAGAAACATTGCCTGGTTTGATGAGTCTCAATTTCCGCTGCCACATTTGGATGGTAGGGTCAGAATTCAGCATAAACCCAGGATCCACCCTGTCTGCATCAATGGTTCAGGTTGTGGTGGTGATGTGTGTGGGCGATTTTCTTTACACACTTTGGGCCCCTTAGTACCAACTGAGCAGAACCTGCATGACTTCAGTGTACTCAAATGGCTTCCACAGGCACCAGATCTTAATCCAATAGAGCACTTTTGGGATGTGGTGGAAAGGGAGAGTCTCATCATGGATGAGGATTATTTTGAACTGCGATTCATGCAAGTCTTGTACAGGAATATAAATATGGAGATCTAAATTAGCATAACTGGTTGGACTAAAACTAAGATTTATTCATCATAGTGATAATATCTCAGTTTGCTTTTACACTAGTTAAATAGCCAACATATTCAGAACATGTTGGAGCAAAAGCTGAGGCTAAGAGCTGCACTTTAATGCGGCTCTCCTGGGACCTGTACGGGTGCTGTGCTTGTTGTGGTGTTTTGGGCACACTGATGTCCTGCCTGATAGTGTGACAGGACGTGTGACTGTTATGTCAGCTTCAGGTTTCTCAGAGGAATTAACCACCTGACCTGATCTGTTCAAGGCTTCACTAGCAAGCAAAGAAAAAGTGATGTGGTGTGTGTTTTGCACCGAGAGGACTTCAACCAATAAAAGGGAGGAGACCGATTAAAAACGTAGGGCACTTACGCAGCCATCGTGTACATTCAGTGTTGCTTCGAGTTTAAGCCTCTGGACAAATTCTCTTCTACCTGTGAAAAGAAAAACATGTAGATTTGAAAAGGCTGGCAATCTTATTTTGTCTATCCATCTTCACTTAAGTGCAATAGGAACAAAACATATTAAGCATTTGCATTCAGTGATTATGCAGCTTCTGTTCCATTATTCATGCAGTGGAAGCCTTGTTTACACCAACAGGAAGAAAATAGACCAGTACAAACAAAGCTGCCTTGCATTACAACTCCAAACACATGAACGGTGGTATTTCAGCAGTTAATGTTTCCATCTTATTGTTGTGAACATAATTCTGTTGTGACTGCAGGCCCTACACACACGGTTATGATCCCATAGATTTGTGAGTAAGTTAGTAACAAAAAGCTGTTTAACTCGATGAGAAATCAATCCAAATAGCAGATTTTTAAACACAGCTGTGGAGGAAGTCACTCTAGAGTTTGACACGTTGGTCCGACACAAAGAGTGGAGACGTACGTGACCCATTTAAAAAGGTTTTACAGGAGGAGAGCTAAAGAGGAGACAGTAAAACAAGGAGAGATCAAAGAGCCACACACAAAAGGGAAGGAAACTGAAGTAATTACTTGATTAGCAAATCACAGGAAGATTCTGACCTCTGGATAAGTAGCAACAGGATGTGTGCAAAGCATGTGCTATTCTAACAAACGGCTTCTGGGCGATGGGTCGTCATTTTTGCAGTTCTTTTATTTGTACACATTTGAGTCTTATCGTGCTGTTACAATCACCAATTTAAAATTATATTATATAATATAATATAATATAATATAATATAATATATAAACACACACACACACACACACATCTAAGGCACCTAAAGGCACGTCATCAATAAAAAGATAAGAAAGCCATATAAGGCTTATATATATGTGGCAGTCTCCTCGATCCAATACTATTTATTGAACTAGGCACACAGCTCTTACAAAGCTGGTATGCATCACAAGTACCTGCATCAACAGGTTCAGGTTGATAAGCACACACCTTGAATGAGCCACACATGCCAACCTACTTCTATAAAAATGCACACACGGAAAAAGGAAAAAAGTTTGAGCACTGAAGAATTGGTTGGGGCTCAGGTGGTGGAGCAGGTTTTCCACTCATCACCTTCAAGATAATCAAAGAGGAAGTCCACAGTAACAATAAAAAAAAAATATGTAAATGTAAGATATGAAGCTGCTTTCCTTCAGTTTTTTATTTATTTATTTATTATTATTTTAACAATGGTGAACTCTCTCGGTGAGCTGTTGTGAAAGTCTCGTGTCAAATATTCGACTTGCTCTGTCAGGTGTTATGAATGCTGCAGAAGTAGCATGGGAGTGATTCACTTCAAAAGCTTCTCGGTGATATCACCAATCACAAGCACTGTCATGTCACCTATGAATAAACTAATGAGTAATGCACTAACTACAGTCTACAGTGCAAAATACTCAGATCTGCTGTGTTCACCAAATCAAACTGAAGGCTTTTTACACCCCATTTAAAAATGTTTGCACTTGCGCACAAACAGACACACACAAAAGATGAGAGTCAACACCCCCAAGTCTGAGGCCATGGTTCTCAGTTAGAAAAGCTGGCCCAAGTGGAGGAGTCCCAGTATCCTGGGCTCTTGTTCACGAGTGATTGGAAGGAGGGGGCAGGAGACTGACAGACAGATTGAAGCAGCATCTGCACCAGTCTGCTGTGGTGAAGAGTGAGCTGAGCATGAAAGTGAAGCTGTCGATTTGCCAGATGAGCAACATCCCTAGTGTCACCTTTGGCCACGAGCTGAGGGTAGTGAGTGAAAGAGTGAGATTGCCGATAAAAGTGGAGGAAAAGAGCTTCCTCCAAAGGCGTGCTGGACTCCCCCTTAGAGCTGGACGAGCCATTACGCCTCTACATTAAAAGGAGGCAGTTGAGGTGGTGCAGGCATCTGACTAGGATGCCTCCTTACACCTCCTAGGTGAGGTGTTTCAGGCATGACCAACTGGGAAGAGGCCCTGGAGCAGATCCAGCACACAGTGGAGAGATTATGTGTGTGTAGTCTGTCTCTGGTCTATAATTCAAGGAAATAAGTTTAAAATTTTCAATTTGAAGATAAATTATACATTTTGTTTTATTTCTTATCTTAGTCTGCATCCATGTCAGCATGTCCATATGAGTTTTTGAAGTTTTCTATCACCATGTGAAAGAATCTGAAGTTCAGGGAAAACCCTACAATACAGAAGACTTTTAACCTTGCGGGACGTTTCCCAGTTTCAGCTGAATGCAACCCCCGAGTTGTTCCCCTCCAACACTTCTTTAAGCTAAATTTATCCTCCAGAAGCTGTGACCCACACATGACAGCATGCATCCTCTCCCAGTGCACGATAACAGCTCTGACTATCTCTCAGTCATGCTAAATACAGCACTGACTAAACCTCAGGGGCACCTGCCCCACCTCTGCGGGCTTACAAAGCTTCATTCAAATGCTGTGAGGTGCAGACTTTCTGACAGTTTTGTCTCTCAGTGTGCAAACAGGGGGTAGACAGTGCTATACAAAGGACTTAAAAACATAAAATAAATAGGTTTCAAGAAGACTGACATATATGATAAAATTTAACTGAAGCAGCAAAGAGGAAAGCCTTAAACTGTTATGATCACATTTCCTGGCTTTTTTTTTTTTTTTTGGCTTGTCTATCGGGGACACTGAGGTCTGCAGGAACCCAGTATGTGTGAAATAATCAACATGGTGCAGCACTGCAACACATTTTAATGGATGGAAATTAAATTTGCATTCCTATTATTTTTAATTAAAATCATCTGAAGTTAAAAAGTTAAAATCTTAATAAGTCATCACATTTTGTCCAGTGTGAGATTTTCCTTCAATGTTTCCAGATACTGACCTGATATTTTGAGTAATATTAGACTATTTATTCCATATTTCTTTATTTTATGCTACTGTTGTTGTCTCAAATCTGTCATCTTTTATTAATAATAAGAAGACTTCAAATATTAAATTTTGTACAATCTTTGGTCCTTTAAGGTTGTTTCCCATTTGTAATAGTGCAAACCATCAATGTCAACATATCATGAACCTTACTGACAAGTTGTAAACATATGTATTATTTTAATTGTATCTTATTAAAAATTTTATGTTTTGAGCTCTACTTTATCGGTTTTTCTTTTTGCAAGCACCTTTCTTTTGCTCCTTGGTTATGGGTTGTGTGAAATGTTTTGGCTGTAATATGGGAATTTCCCAGCTTTTACAATGAAAAAAGCATTTACTCATTCCCACTCCTGCTGCTTCTGCTAGTTTCAGCACCTTTTGGCCTTTTCATGCAGCAGTAATGACACATCTGTTTCTGTGAGTGTCATAAAGGGTGATACTGTCAGCACTTTCTACTGTTAACAGACTCCTGCCAAACTCAGACCACTTTTATTTTAGTGCACCAGCCTCTCATAAACACATTACATGATTGATCTATGCTTTTATTGCATTTCTTGTGCCATCATTGGGATATATTGCAGACTACTATATATGGTGGTGTCTTCTGCAAGATTATTGCACAATCCTGTGATTGCACTGAAATTATATCTATGCTGCATTTCGTGTGGAGAATAACAGAATGACTGTATGATGAGGTGCACAGGGCCGCACTTCTACGAATTAAGAATAACCCCGAACCTCGTCTTTATCCAGTTTTAGCTCCTTTGCACAATAAATGAAACGTAGAGGCTGTGTTTACATTGTGCAGGAAGAGGAGGGGGTGGCTGCAGCTCTCTGTTATTAAACAGGTAGTGTCTCGGACTGGGACACGGTCTTCCTGTCACTTCAGGTGATTCAACAGCACAAACACAACCTGCAGATGCACAACTGCCCCTACACGCTTCCTCATACATGTCAGTGTTAGCAGTAAAGAGGCTTTGCTTTGTTCTTACCTAAATAGTTGGTCCTGATGGCGTTAGGCTCGCTGTATCCAATTAAGCGTTTATTTACATCCCAAACCAGGTTGCCAGTGCAGGACATTGTGACCATATGTGACTCTGAATAGACAATAACATTGAAACTGAGCTAACCCTTCCCCTTTTTTGATGTCGCCTTTTATCTCCCGTCGCCTCAAAGCAGTCCCTGCCTGTCGGGACTCCGTTGACGTTAGCTGGAGGAGCCACTCGGCGTCCGCATTGCTGAAAGGGAAAGAGTCGCTCCTCTCCGGTCTCCGCTGTCACCCCCTGAGCTTAGACCGACCGTGCTCCTGCTCTCCGCACTGCTGCTAACTATCTGTCCTGCTAGCCTAGCCTGGTTTGTTTCTTCAAGCGGTCAGCTGTGTCCAAATAACGCGAGAAACTGCGTGTTTGGACCGAGAGGTGAGGCGCGCTTGATTTTAGTGACGTGAAAGCTGTCGGGGCGGGTACATCCAGTTTTGGTTTGTTTTTTTCCCAGTATATTGCCATAACTGGCCTCACTTGTCTCTTATTCAGACATTATTAGTTAATATGAAATTAATTTAAAGACAAAAAGTTCAGCATCACTAATTACAGAAAAATATATAATATTCAGTCTCAAATATCTGGAAACTTAATTTAACTAATATAACAAGAATCTTCATGTATGATTTATGGCCATATGGGATCTCTAGTGTGGGCTAGGTCAAAAAATATATTATTTTAAACCCCCTAAATACAAAATGCACTTTTGAAATGATGACTGCATTTATTAAGAGAAGAAAAGCTATCTGCCCTGTGTGGAAAAAGTAACTGGCCTCTAAACCTAATAACTGCTTGTGCCACCCTTTGGGAGCAGGTACTGCAATCAATAGAGCTCGCAATAACTAACAATGAGTCATTCACATCACAGTGGAGGATTTTTGCAGAATTGTTTTACTTCCGCCACATTGGAGGGTTTTCAAGGATGAACGCCTGTTTAAGGTCATGAAAAAGCATCTCAATCTGATTTAAATCCAGACTTTAACTAGGACATTCCAAAACCTTCCTTTTCATTTTTTGTGCCATTCAGAGGTGGACTTGCTGGCATGTTTTGGATTATTGTCCTGCTGCATAACCCAAGTGAGCTTCAGGTTGAGCTCAAGAGCACAAACTGATGTGCAGACATTCTCGGCATACATGGTTGCCTGCTCTTCCACTGAGCCACCCGGACACCCCATGGTCAGACTTTCTCCTTCAGCATTTTCTGGTAGAGAGCAGAATTCATGGTTCCATCCAATACGGCAAGTTGTCAAGGCCCTGAAACAGCAAAGGAGCCCCAGAACATCACACTATCACCACCATGTTTGACTGTTGCTGTGTTCTTTTTTTGAAATACTGTGTTAGTTTTATACCAGATGTAACGGGACTCAAACCTTCAAAAAGTTTAACTTTTGTCTCCTCAGTCCATAGAATATTTTCCCAAAGGTTGTGGATCATCAAGATTTTTTTTTGGCAAAGGTGTGATAAGCCTTTGTGTTCTTTTTGGTCAGCAGTGGTTTTCTCTTTGGAACTCTTCCGTGGATGCTATTTTTGCCCAGTCTCTTTTTTATCGTTGGATTGTGAACTCTGACCTTAACTGAGACAAGTGAGCCCTGCAGTTCTTTAGATGTTGTTCTTGGTTCTTTTGTGACCCCCTGGATGAGTTGTTGAGCTGTTGGAGTTAATTTGGTAGGCCGGACACTCTTGTGAAGGTTCACCACTGTTCCAACTTTTCCAACATCTGTCCAACAGATGTCAGTGACTTTGTTTCTCGGCTGTTGGGTTTCTTTAGATTGTGGCATTGGTATGTTGCTTTTTGAGATCTTTTAGCCTATTTCACTTAGTCAGACAGGTTCTATTCAAGTGATTTCTTGATTCAGCAGGTCTAGCAGTAATCAGGCCTGGGTGTGGCTAGTGAAACTGAGCTCAGCTTTCCAAAAAAATTGTGGTTAATCACAGTTGATTTATGATTTAACAAGAGGGGACAATTTCTTTTTAACACATGGCCAGGTAGGTTTGAATAGTTTTTTCCCCCTTAATAAATGAAATGATAATTTAAAAACTGTATTTTTTATTAACTTAGGTTATCTTTGTCTAATATTAAAAATTGTTTGATGATCTGAAACATGTGTGACAAATATGCAAAAAACTAAGAAATTAGGGGGCAAATACTTTTTATGACACTCTAAATGTTGGAAATGTAACACATGCACTGTCTCGTGCTTTTTGGAAAAGTAGCATGAAGAGGACACAAGCACACTACCAGAATCCCCACAAATGTACTGAAACTATAAACTGTGGTTGTACTAAAACAGGCTTTTAACTGAGGTTTACAGGTTCTAGCTCATTCTAAGAGCCCACACAGATCAAACTGCACACATGGATTCACCAGGATGCAGCTCCCAGCTGGATATTTGGCTCAGTCTGCCAGTATTTTCAGTTCACATTCAAAATGCAACATCTTAGCAGGGGGTTGGTACTTGTGACCAGCATGTAAAAGATTTTTAAAAAATTTATTCCATTTATTAATGATTCCTGCTCTTTTATAAAAATGGTTAAATTCAAATCAGTTTTATTTATATAGCACCAAATCACAACAAGCAGTCATCTGAAGGCACTTTACATTGTAAGGTAAAGACCCTACAATTACAGAGAAAGCCAAAACAACCCCCTATGAGCAAGCACTTGGTGACAGTGGGAAGGAAAAACTCCCTTTTAACAGGAAGAAACCTCCAGCAGAACCAGGCTCAGAGAGGAGCAGTCATCTGCTGTAACCAGTTGCCTCCCCCCCAAGGAACTAGAAATCAAAACATAACCAAAACCCACAACCAAAAGAACCCCAGAAAAGATAAATACAATACCAAAACAAACCATAAACCAAAAAAACTGGGTCATAAGGACCCAGGACCATAACAATATTTGCTTAATATGGGCAATGAAGGACATAACCTGCTCAAAAATGACTCCAAGATTTCTTACTGTGTCACTGGAGGCCAACGCAATGCCATCCAGGTAAGTATCTGGTTCGACACCATGCCTCTAAGACCTGCGGGGCCGAGTACAATAACTTTGGTTTTATTTGAATTTAGAAGCTGACAATTAGAGGGCATCCAGGCCTTTATGTCTTTGAAACTTTCCTGGAGTTTAACTAATTGATGTGTGTCATCTGGCTTCATGGATAGATAAAGCTGGGTATCATATGCATAACAGTGAAAATTTATACACTGCTTTCTAATAATACTGCCTAAGGGAAGCATGTATAGTGTAAATAAAAGTGATCCTAGCACAGAACCCTGTGGAATTCCATAATTAACCGTAGTGCGTGAAGAAGACTCCCCATTTGCATGAACAAATTGGAGTCTATTAGATAAATATGATTCAAAGCACTGTTGCATAGTACCTTTAATAACTATGTACGCTTGTTACGTCCCCATCAGAGGTCTAGGGATGAGGGGAGTAACATAAGGCTGGATGGAAGAACATGAGGAGACTTTTTTTAGGTGATTTAGAGCTTTATTGCCAGGTGACACTAGGGAAGCATGAATAACTTCAGGGAGAGCCAAGGCCAACATAACAAACAGAAGAACCCTAAACTAGAAAATGAAAACCCCATCAACTACCTAACTAAGCAAAACAGAAAGCATACAAACCTACACCTCAGCTTCCTGACAAGCATCAAAAAACAGGAGAAAAGGGCAGGTCGAAACAAAATGGCAGCTCTCCCTACTGGCTTCCACCGGGCACTAAAGCAAGCAAAGATCACAGTAAGATTAACAACACAAGGCAGCAATTAACCAAAATCATAATATAAACAGACAGGTACAAAGCAGTGTATAGCAATTACCACCCCATGGCAAAAAAAGCCCAGAGGCACGCCTGCAGCCCACTTATATAGGCCCCTCAGAGCAGCAATTGGCTGCAGATCCCTGTCTCCAGCCAATGACAGCCTGACAACAGGAGTGAGGGCTGGGGAAGGGTGGATCCCACACAACAGGTCCTGGAAGCAGCATAACACTTATTAGGATGGCAACAAAGGAATGTAACAACGCTCTAATCTCTGTAAAAAAAAATGCTATGGTCAACAGTATCAACAACTGCACAAAGGTCCAACAGGACAAGCACAGAGATGAGTCCACTGTCAGAGGCCATAAGAAGATAATTTGTAGCCTTCACTAAACCAATCCTCTGCAGATGATCAGTTAAAGGAAGGTTGGAGATCGGCCTATAATTAGCTAAGACCGCTGGGTTGAATGATGGCTTCTTTAAGTAATGGTTTAATTACTACCGCCTTAAAAGCCTGTGATACATAGCCAACTAATAAAGACAGATTGATCAATATAAATGTTGAAGCATTAATTAATGCTAGGACTTCTTTGAGCAGTCTAGTAGAAATGGGATCTAATAAACACGTTGATGGTTTGGAGGAAGTAACTATTGAACTTAAGTTCAACTTAACTTCAAATTAACTTAAGTTCAACCATCAGGGAACTGATGGAACTCTCCCAAGGGATTAATAAAGTTTAAATCAAACTCTGAAAGATCAATTGGAGAGAAAGAGTCTAAACAAATACCAGCAGTACTGAAAGCAGCTGAATGTGAAGGTATGTCTTTGAGATGGTTATGAATCATTTTTTTCTCTAATTAATAAAGCTTGGGCAGCACAGTGGTGTGGTGGTTATCACTATTGCCTCACACCTAGAAGCTCTGGGTTCAAATCAGCCTTGGCCCGGCCCTTTCTGTGTAGAGTTGGCATGTTCTCCCTGCGTTTGCATGAGTTTTCTCCGGGTACTCTGGTTTCCTCCCACAGTCCAATAATCTTATCTGCATTTTTTAGTCCTGACCTTAAGCCTTAACCCCCAATATAGATAATATAGATACAGTTGTCTAACAGACATGTCTCACTCCATCACCCAACATCTCTCCTCTCTGCGCCCTCAATGCTTTCTTTCTTTGTTTTCTCTTTTTATAACAAAACTTTACTGGACATCAGAAAAGAAACAAAGTATGCATATATATATATATATATATATATATATATTCCCCACTCACCTTGTGGTCGTTCTTTGTCCTCCAAGCTCAAGTCTGCTACCAGAGGCCTGGGAGCTTGAGGGTCCTACACTGGGCGTAAGTGTTGATTGCCCGGATCTTGTTCTTCCCATTCAGTTGACTCTTCAGGACTTGCCTTACTCTCTGCAGGTACTTGGCGGTTGCAGCTTTCCTAGCAGCCTCTTCATGGTTCACATTTGCCTGTGGGATTCCAAGGTACTTGAAGCTGTCCTCGATGTCTGCAACGTTGCCTTCTGGTAGTGCAGTTCCCTCAGGTCTGACTACCTTCCCTCTCTTTGTTACCATTCGACTACTCTTCTCTAGTCCAAATGACATTCCAATGTCATTGCTGTAGATTCTAGTGGTGTGGATCAGTGAATCAGTGTCTCATTCACTCCTGGCATACAGCTTGATATCTTCCATGTAGAGGAGGTGGCTGATGTTTTCTCCATTCTGTAGCCAGTCTTGTTAATGATCTGGCTGAGGGGGATCAGATCTATAATGTCAGTCAAAAGTTTGGACACACCTTCTAATTCAGTGGTTTTTCATTATTTAAAATTTGTCTGCAATACTAAAGCCATCCAAACTTTGAAGAAATACATATGAAATTATTTAATAAACCAAAAAGCATCAAACAAACCAGAATATGTTTTATATTTCAGATTCTTCAAAGTAGGCACCTCTTGCTTAGATGACAGCTTTGCACATCTTGGCATTTTCTCAGTCAGCTTCATGAGGTAGTCATCTGGACTGGATTTCAGTTAACAGCTGTGCCTTAATAAGAGTTAATTTCTTGCATTTCTTGCCCTCTTAAAGTGTTTGAGACCATCAGTTATGTTGTGAAGAGGTAGAGTTGCTGTACAATGAATCACCCTATTTTAGTAATGTTCTAATCCATATTATGGCAAGAACTACTCAGCTAAGTAAAGAAAAATGACAGTCCATCATTACTTTAAGAAATGAAGGTCAATCATTCTGAAAAATTCAAGAACATTGAAAGTATCCTCAAGCACAGTCGCAAAGACCATCAAACTGGCTCTCATCAGGACCGCCCCAGGAAAGGAAGACCAAAAGTTTCCTCTGTTGCACAGGATGAGTTCATCAGAGTTACCAGCCTCAGAAACCACAAGTTAACAGCACCCCAGATAAGAGCCCACCTAAATGCTTCACAGAGTTCAAGTAGCCACACATCTCAACATCATCATCCACTTCTAAGGAAGAACAACAAGAGGAAGAGAATGGCTTGGGCCAAGGAACACAAGGAATGGACATTAAACCAGTGGAAATCTGTCCTTTGATCTGATGAGTCCAAATTTGAGATTAATGGTTCCAAACACCATGTCTTTGTAAGACACAAAAAATGCAAGCACATGGTTCCTACATGTGTAGTTCCCACCATGAAGTGTGGAGGAGGAAGTGTGATGGTATGGGGGTGCTTTGCTGGTGACACTGTTGGTGATTTATTCAAAGTGTTATGTCAGATGACCTGGCCAATCACCTGATCTAAACCCAACTGAGATGGTTTGGGATGAGTTGGACTGCAGAGTGAAGGCAAAGCAGCCAACAAGTGCTTAACACCTCTGGGAACTCCTTTAAGACTGTTGAAAACCAGGTGATTACCTCATGAAGCTGACTGAGAGAATGCCAAGAGTGTACAAAGCTGTAATCAACGCAAAAAGGTGCCTACTTTGAAGAATATAAAATATAAAACAATTTTAAGTTTACTACATGATTTCTTATCTGTTCCTTAATAGTGTGATGACTTCAGTATTAATTTACAATGTAGGAAAAAAAAGAAAATCATTGAAAAATAAGGTGTGACTGGTACTGTATGCAGAACAGCAGTGAGGGCAGAGTATCTTCTTGGTAAATCTCGTGCTTGATGGTGACTTGTGCAATTGGCTTCAATATTTCAATTTCAGTTTTATTTAAAAAGGGACCATGTACAATATTAACATAAATGTTGCCATTTGATGCATTGTACCAGAGTTAGCTTAAAGCTAATTTGGCAGATTACATACATACAAAAAAATCACAACAATAGAATATCACATTAAAAAAAAAACATCCCCAAACCCATAACCACACACCCACATATATGCACACAAAAACACCAGTGTTTACAAGTCTGTGAATCTTTCAACAAATATTTCAGACTTTTTAAAACTGTTGATAGAACTACAGTTCTTAATGATATCAGGCTGAATATTTCATTGAGTTGAGGCATTCACAGCAAATGTGGATTGTCCAAAAAGCAGAATAACAAAAGGGTACAACACAATCTTTAGTTGAAGATATCCTCATAGAGTTTATGGAATCTCTTGGGGAAAGATAATAAAATGAAGCAGTGGAGGGAAGGGCAAACACACACACAGGGAGAGCATATAAACTCCACACAGAAAGGCCTGGACCAAGGCAGATATGAACCCAGAGCTTTTAACTATGAGGCAACAGTGCTAACCACCACGCCACTGTGCTTCCCGAAGTCGGTGTTGTATTTTTTTTTAATTATATGTTGACTAATTCTTCCTCTTTTCCATGGGGCCCCATCATCTGCAAATAAGGACTTCCCCATATCTGCTGGTATGTTCAAGACTGGGCTGAATGCACTCCCTGCATGGAATCACATTTTACACTACATGCTTTTACTTGAATTGTTATTCCATCAAAAAAGTCCTTAGTCCAATTAAGCAGCTTGCCTCCAATAGTCATCAAATGCATCTTAATTATTAATCTTTCTTTTCATATTTCCCTCCTCTCCTCTGGCTGCACCTAATTTATAAAGTGAGAGGTCAATTAGTTGATGTATGCCAGCTGTGCCAGTCTCTCCAGCTGGGCTCACTCCTAATCTATTCCTCCCCACCTCTCGCTCCTCACCTGAACCTGAAAACCCACCCCACAGCCAATAAAAATTACTATTTAGGTCATCCGAACCAGGAAGTTTCTCTAAGGATATGCAATTCCATTTTCCACTTCATCCGCAATGGTGTTGTATGCATATATTTGAGCCTGAATGTATAATTTTGACCCTGTGTGGATTAGAGAAAATCCCAAAATAAATTCAAACTTGTGCACCCAATTCCTCCTTTTTAAAGTCATTAAAGATGTATGCTGTACAATCATTCCACCCTAGAAAAAGAACCATTCAAAGAAATAATTAAAAGCCCAAGATTACCATGACATTAATGCCCACTTTAATGACTACACATGTAATCCTATTTAATATAAGAAACAGAAGTGTAACTTCAGCAGTGTGTCTCAGTTCTTCTACATGATAAATAAACGTTGCTGTAGTAAGTGAAAGAAATCTGCCAGCACAAATAAATGTGTAAAATTACAGAAAATGTTCTGCCAGCTCACTGCCTAGACTTAATTTGCATTAAGAATAAAAATAAGAATAAATTTATTGATCCCAGAGGGAAATTCATATGTCTGACATGGATCATCTCCTATATGTATGAGAATTAAAAAGCCTGATGGTTGTGGGTATGAATGATTTTCTGTTCCTTTCTGTCTTAGAATGCAGAGAGAGGAGTCATCCAGTACAGATGGGGTTTTTTTTGTTCCATAAAGATGTTATAAAGTGGGTAATCAGAGTTTGTCAGGATGGCTTCTGACATCTTCAATGAGCATTTTTTCCCACCTCTTGTGTCCAGCTGTGGTCTGATCTACCAAGTGCTGGTAAGACAGTAGCTCTGTAAGCCTCTTTGAAATTGGTGTACAGCAGATGAAGGGTTTTATTTTCTCTGGTAGGACAGTCAACATATTGTCAGGTGGGAGGAGAAAGAAACATGATTGAAGTATCCTGAAATTATAAAGGGTGACTCTGGATGCTTAATCTGTATCCTAGCAACAGTTTAATGGAGAACTTCACATGGAAATCTCCAGCTCATCACTTTTATTGGGCAGAGAGTTGCCATTTCCCATGATGACTGTTGATGGCTGAATGCAGAAAGGGCTTATATCTCCACTTGCAAGCCCTCACCTTTGCACCCAAACACATCTTTATCTCATTTGGAATAGGGTGGGATCCTCCAGATTTGCTCAATTTCAAGCTCTTCTCTTAAGCAAACTCTTCTCCCCACAGAAATATTCATCAGTACTCGACAAAAACAAAAACTGATAAATAAAAATTAATCCACTCAAGAAAGTTAATTGTGTGATTACATAGTGAAAAAAAACCAGGAACTTTTCTGTGTTTTATCATTGTTTATCTATTATTTAAATACTTTAGTGTAGCATGACTGGCAAAGGTGGAGGTCTTTACCAGTAGGAAAAGCTGTAAAAAATCATGAAAATACAGTTAACTCCAACATCTATGCCCTAAGCTGTCCAGCTGGCCGGATTGGAGGCTTTGCCAGGCCGATTCTGGCCCCGGGCCTTATGTTTGACACCCCTGTTCTAGAATATTGCACATTTACTTAACATATAGATTTTTTTTTCTGTTGATAACAATCAGTGTCCCTCAAATATAAAACAGAGCTTCAATAAATTATTTTCCCCCCTTAAATCAAGCTTTTTATTTTTAATACAAACTTGTGGCGCTGTTTCTTTCACTTTGTCTTACTTTTAGCGCCACCCAGTTGGCACAAATTGTGCTAAAAAACTAACAATCCTGTGTAAACCAATCATGTCATGGGTTCGGCCGGGACGGCCAATGAGAATAGCCTAAACCTGCAACCCCGCCCGTCATGCGGTAGGTTGCATCGTACACAAAGTCACCTCGTCGTGTCAGACCGGTAGAAGCGTCTGACAGTTAGCATCGTTAGCAGCGGTCACAGCTCCGCCGGGGAAGGTCGATACCAGGACGGCAGCATCCTCTCTGAACCTCAAACCATTCTGTGATTTCTCTAAACCTCACAAAGAGCTTTTTAAAGTCTCTAGCTACTCGGCGAGCTAACCGTTTTGCGAGCTCGCTGCAAGTTTCCGCTCATCTCTCGCCTTCGTTGCCAACACCTTCATCATGGCTGCGCTCAGAGCGTCCTACCACAGAATTTTGGACAGGATCGAGCACATGCTGCCCGCCAAACTGAGACCTATTTACAATCACCCGGCAGGTAAGGCACAGCTGAGCTTCTCGACTTTGTTCCGCCGTGTCCAGCTGTGATACGCGGTAATGATGATGTGGATGCACCCACCTATCTGGACCGCATCCTTCAAGGGGTCACGGTAGCAGGTCCTGTCCTGATGTCCGAGCTGCAGGAAAATCATTTAGTGTGTCAGTGTAATCTGTAATCTGTCAGGATGACCTGAGCAGCTCTATCTGTGAAGGAACAGCTGAGCTTATGTCAGGAAGTGATATTCAAGCTATGGTGTTCTGGGTGTTTAACTCCTCATTGCCACCTGTCCTTCACCACAAAACTCTGTGGTCGCATGCTCAATTTGATAAGAAGTTGGAGTCTTCAAAGTGACACATATCATTAGGTCAGTTGTTTTGCTCATATCTGTGTGGTAGTTTGCTGCTGCTGCTGTTGCTGTAATAGGTTTTAGTTGGAACAGTTATGGAAAGGGGGAGCCCAAGGTGACATTTTAAACGTTCCATATTAAGCTTTCCTTTAGTGTGTCTATATAGTTTTTGTCCTCTTGAATATGAGTTACATTGGTCAAAGTTCTATGTGTGTATATGAGCATGATTGGTTGCAAATAGTTAAGATTGCTTTACATAAGTCAGTATAGGATTATGCATCTCCCTGTTTAGATTTTGAGTTTGAGTAAATCAAACCCAACTTATGCAAAACTGTTGATTTTCTACTTTTGGTTGAAGGTTAAAATGTCTTTGGTGGATGCAGGTGAAAACTCCTGTTCAGGTTTTTCTTCTGTTGCTTAAATAAGTCATTATGAAGCACACTCAGATATGCTGCTTTCCATTTGAAGTGGGAAGTTGCAAATCCATCTTACAAGTCTGAATTTTCAACTGGAACCCCCTCGCAAATCAACTTGGAAAGTTGGCAGCCCCACAACCCTGAATTCACAGTCCAAGATAGTGGTAGTGTGCACATCTATTACTAAAATGGTAAAGCTTGAAATGCCAGTGTTTATTTGTGACTCGCTACACAGGGACCTGACCAGGCTCTATCCACGACTGTGCTCCAGCAGCCTGTATTGCTAGTGATGGATGAATTACTCTACCATGCCCGGGAGCAAAGCAAAGCCTGCTTTTCCAGCTTTGCTACTGAAACATGATCAACTCGGGTATTGATGCTGGGAGATGATGCGTTCCTACTGCCTCAAAGAATGAGCAGCTGTCTCAACTTAATCCAGATGCAGCCAGCTGCCAAAGCAGTACCTCATTGTTTCTGTGGCAAAGCTGCTCCTGCTAACTCTAAAAATGCAAGAGTGTGCATGCATTCCCAGCATCTCTGGGGAACTAAAGACCATTTGGATTGCTTTTATTTTGAATGCAATGTCCTCTCTCTAACAGGAAAATCCCAAAATATCTAATTGTTATCACAGAGCTTGGCTAATGTGGATAATGTTACCATTTGTTGGCGTAAATCATCCTAGCTGAATCGCTAACTAAAGTTGTTCTAACTTGTGTCTGCTATCAAGCAAAGCAGGGAGGATGAAACAGCAACACAAACACGGCACAAAGTTGAACCTAATTCGAGTCGCTGCTCTGCAGGGCTGAAATCCAGAGTTTTGTACCCACCTTGTCGCCTGATAGCATCGCCACACACATGAGTTAAAGACTGTGCTGTCATTGACCTTCTGGTTACACAGAGAAGGTTAGAATCAACAGAATATATTCTTGGAGGGATTTGCTGGTTACAACATGACTACTCTTTTGTCTCCTCTGTCATGCTGACTAACGCTGCAGCTGTACAGTTTAACCTCCTGAGACCCGAGGTCTAATTTAGGATGGTACGGGTCTATATTAAGCAGAAAGGCAAAAATGTAACTACTTTCAGGTGCTCCCTTATTCACAAGGGGTTGCCACAGCAGGTAACTCCACATATTTTATTTGGCAGATTTTTACCACCACACTATTTAGAAATGTCCCCGTATAAGTCCGCAGGGTCTCAGGAGTAGATTCTGCTACCCTCCAAAAATAAATAAATTATGAGCCTAATATGAGCCTTTAAAATCATTTAAAAATGATGATAAACTGAAAATAAAATGAGAAGCAACAACAAATATTTTGCCATTTTATACTGTTCCTGCTTTGTCTGGTGGGTTGCAATTAATCAAACAATTCTGTAATTTGTAGACTCACCTTTTCTGCACTACCTCTCACCTTTCCTCATGAATATATATATATTCAGTCAGTATTTATCAGTCATGGTAGCTTAAATATAGAGGAAACTCACCTACCAATATAACACATTAAGCAGCAGTGGCCTCCAGAACACTGAGCTAAAACCTTTAGTTTTCATTTGAGGCACAAATTAAACAAAGTTTTTCTTGTAAATCATTCTTGTGCATTGAAGACACTGATTATCTAGAGGTTTCTGAGATTAAGGAGTAACTAGTGACACTGGTCTTTGTTTTGTCTGTGAAAGGGCACTGGAACGCTGGGGTTGTCAAGGACAACTTTCTGATCAGGTGTGAAGGGGCGGAGGAAAAAGCCAACTCCCTCAAAGATGATTTGCAGGAACAAATGCCCTAGTTTCTGTTTTGCCCCGCAGCATTGCCGGAAATGCCGATTCCAGACCAACAGCTTTTTTCACTGTGCTGTGGCTAATTAAGTCTTTGTGAGTCTCCTCCCAGTGGCTCAGAGGCACTGAAGTATCTCTGACACTCAGATCCAGCCGTGTGGTTTTTCACTCCTTTCCAAAGCCTTAATGACTTAGGGAGGGGAAAAGCTCCACATACATTTGTTTTCACACACTAAAATATAAGCATTTTAATTTTCAGCATTAACACACGGTGCTTTGGTGTCCTGATCGTCTGATGTTTTGTGTAGCTGCAGCGCTGACGTAATAAAGCCGAGATTGCATCAGTATCTTTGAGCTGGTTTTTGTTTGACAGGCGTTCAAAGGTATTGCGATTAAAAAAAAAAAAAAAATGCAGCCACACTTTATCAGCACATTAAGTTAAAGGCTGCAGCTAGTGGTGGTTTTCATAATCAGTTAATATGCTGATCTATTTTTTTTCTGAAATGTAATTTAAACTGGATTATTATTGACACCCATATTTAGAGATTATCAAATATTAGAGGAGTGTATCAACAGCATTTTATTAAGAATAATCTTGACACAAATTATCTTTTTTTTGTTTGTTTGTTTTTTTGTGACCACAGAGAGAGTAAGTCAGCTTCACGGTACTTTCTAGTGGACAAAATGTGTAACAGTGACAGTTTATAAATTAGCTCAAACCTGGTTTGTCACTGGATCACTTTCCATAAGAGCAGCAGACTTCACATCTGCAGCTTTTATATATCCTCACATTTAAAAAAATGTTTTTTTTTTGTTTTTTTTTAAACACAAGTGTCCTTAATACTGCGAGAAAGCTGATTGTCTCTGAAAACATTTACAAACCTTGTAAAATCAAACTAAAGGTTCTGATGTCCTTCTCCTTCCTGTCACGCTGACGATTTTCTTTTTCTCTTTAGGTCCGAAAACTGTTTTCTTCTGGGCCCCGATGTTCAAGTGGGTAAGTACACGTTCACACAGTCTTAAAGTAACCCTGTGTAAACTTTACTATTGCAACCCAGTTCATAAGCCACAGCATAAAATGCAGACTGACACCAGAGTTTTTAAAAATGTGATTTTTTTTTTTTTTTTTTAAATTGCTAAACAATCCAAGCATGCCTTTATCCACACCTTGTCAGGGACAGAGAGTCAGCAGTTAAGCCCAGCCAACACCTCAGGCCTTTCTTTTTTTCTTTTTTTTTTCTTTTTTTTTTTTAATGGAGTAAATGCATCAGTCTCTTCTGTGCAGGGTCTGGTTATGGCTGGTTTGGCTGATATGACTCGACCAGCAGAGAAACTCAGTACCTCCCAGTCTGCAGTGCTGACGGCCACAGGTGAGACAAGACTGAAATCAAATGTACATCATAATGTTTCAGTCTGGAACAAATGCATATTTCAGTTCAAATGGGATTCGTGTGAGACATGAAAATGGATAGTTTTAATGCAGAAATTCCCCCAGTAGACCTGCACTCAAGTCTTTCTCTGGGGTATTTTCATAAGTTTGGTCCCTATAAATGTATATGTTTCAGATCTTGTTATTTGATCTCTCTGGTCAAAATCTGTGAATACTGAGCAATCTGTGCCAAAGGTCACCTGTTTCTTCCACTTCGTTGCTCTGGGTCTCTTCAAACAATCTTATCATTTACTCTTTGACCAAAACATAGACTCTGTCCTCAGGAGTGACTCCAATGTACCATCAGTGTGCGTCACCTTCACTCCTCCTGTTCTGTTTTTCCTCCAGGGCTGATCTGGTCCAGATATTCCTTGGTAATCATTCCAAAAAACTGGAACCTGTTTGCCGTGAACTTCTTTGTCGGTAGCGCCGGGGCCTCACAGCTTTACAGGATCTGGAGGTGTGTGAATTCAGAGTATATGGAGTTTCTGTGATGTTTATAATCACTGTTGGAAGTATTTTAAAGATTAGTTATAATAAGGAATGCAAGATAATTGCACAGTAGCCTCATGTAGAGTGTGTATTCCTTAATCACTGCTGATATGAAATCATGAAAGCAGGTTAATGTTTGAGCCTAGTGCGCCCTAGCTGCATAAATGTATTCATGTGTTTGTTTTCCAACATCAGCAACTCGCTGAACTCCCTCAGGAGACCGAGTGGAAACATTCTGCTCAAAGAGTCAAACTATTACAGTACTATGACAATTTGGAGTTAAACATTGCCAGAGAAACATCTTATGCCTAACAATAATAAATACAGAGGAAATTTGAACTACTTGACACCTGCAGTACTGTGCAAAAGTTTTGAGCCCCTGTCTGTCACTGTCCCTCAAGACCACTTTAAAATTTTAAAAGGAGGTCTGGCTCCTTGGAAATAAAAAAAATAAAGTGAGAGGTGATTCAAGACTTTTGCACTGCAGTGTACCAGTCAAAAGTGGTTCCTGAAGTTGAGTTGCACCACACAAACTAGTTCTTCCATCAAGGTGAGTTACTGCTAAATACTCACACCATTAACCGCCAGGTGTGAGAAACCAAAAGCTGACACTGGCCTGCTGAATGTGACCATTAAGATTAAATAAGAAAGGCTAACAGCCACAAAAGAGATGATGGGCATAAATGATGCCATGAGGACTTTATAGCAATTGTGTAAGTTTAAAAAATAAATAAATGAAATTGAGGCCAGGGGATGGGAGAGTTTTAGTTAACATAGCCTCTCAACACATTCACTTTACAAGAGCAACCGTTTAAGACCAGGAGGGGAGACACAAGCCAGCCTCAGGGGGATCCCATGTTATTGTACTTTAGTGCCAAGCCTGGATAAATAAAGGTGGTGGTGGTGGTGGTGGTGGTGGTGGGAGGGTTGCGTCAGGAAAGGCCTCTGGCATAAAAATCTGTGAGCCACATATTTGACTTGGCAACCTGCTGTGGTGAGCTCTTGGGAAACAGGGGAACTGCCAACAGTGCCGTTAGTGAACGTAACTGACTAGCAGAGTTTCAGACTGGTTTAACACTGGGTTATATTGTCCATCAGTCCACCAGTCAGCTGGCTCATGTTCCTCCCCCTCCTGTGTGGGTTTTCCAGCTTCCTCCCACAGTCCAAGACATGTATGCTAGGTTAATTAATGACTGTAAATCAGCTGTAGGTGTGAATGGTTGTTTGACTCTGTGTCAGCCCTGTGATAGACTGGTGGCTTGTCCAGGATGTACCCTGCCACTCTCCTCATGACAGCTGGGAGCTCAAAGCTGATGTAAAATTTAATTATTCTCATTTTCAGCTTCGTGCAGCTCTGTGGTAAGGTGGTTAACACAAACCCAGTCTCAGGGGATACCAAGCTAGCATACTCCTAATGCTGATCACAAACTTGGATAAATGGGACGGTTGCATGAGGAAGGGCATCCAGTGTAAAATCAGTGCAAAATGAGCATGTGGATCCATCCACTGTAGCAACTGCTTGGGGAAATAAGGGAGCAGCTGAAAGTACAGTCTTCATTTGCATTCTGCAACTCTACCAATGTAGCTTTGCATGATTCCATCCATCCATCCATTCTCTTCCGCTTATCTGGGGCTGGGTCGTGGGGGCAGCAGCCTAAGCAAAGAAGCCCAGGCTTCCCTCTCCCCAGCCACCTCCACCAACTCATCCGGTAGGACCCCAAGGCGTTCCCAGGCCAGCCGAGAGAGATGATCTCTCTAGCGTGTCCTGGGTCTACCACAGGGCATCCTCCCGCATGATTCCATTATCTTATTATTAAATTTTTTTTATTTTTTTTTTCATTTGATTAATCTTTGTTTAGTTCCTGTCGCTTTAAGCCTCACACTTTCATCTGATTGGCCAACTTCCTCAGCAGGTGTCTGAGCTCTCTGGGATTATTTTTACAAACATTGGTTTAAACATGAAACTGGCCGCATTTAACCTGGGCATCCAGCATTTTAATATTTTGCACAAATAACGTGAAGCAGGACATGTAAACAATGTTTTATTTCTTTTTAACAGGTACGAACAGGATAAGAAGGCACAGGATAAACAGGCTGCGGAGTCCTGAGGCTTTTCCTGGTATCAGCTGCAGCGGACTGAAAGGGAGACCTCTTATCATCTCTACATCACACCATGTTGTCTCCATAACATCCATGCCATAATAACTATAGTTCTACCACATTAAGCCTGTTGTCCCTGTTGGAAATATACACTTTTCCTTAAGTTTCAGATTTCCTCAGGGTGAATTGGGAGATGGAAAACTTTTTTTTTTTTAACTGTAGTCAACACACGCTCAAGAATTGTGGTCATAAGCGCACAAGTACTTGTTCAACACACATTCTGTGATTGTACAGTGTTTAATTTAACTTCATGCTTTATATCTCGTGCACTAGCTGGGAAGTTTTCTTTTTCCATCATCATTTTTCAGGTGTAGCAATCGGTACCTCAAGCAGACCTTTCCCAAAAAACAAAAAACATGTAACTCTTGAATTTGTGTTGAACATGGTTTAATCAATGTTACCAGATGAAATTAACTCAACCATTTAGATTTATTTATAATTTGATCACCATGTACCTCTGAGATCATTAAATTGTTATTTATTACCATGTAATGATTCCTTCCATCTTAATGGCTTTAAATCTTTGAACTCAAATGCTGATTTATGAATCACTTGATTTAAAAAGTTCTCTTGTAGTCAAACTGTATAGGAAGACACTGTTATTTTCTAATTATGTATCAGGAATACTTACCTAATGCGACATATTTAACCTGTGAAGCCTTCTATTGATTGTCACCACAGAGTTAACCAGCAAAAACTGGTACTGACATGCTAACAGTTCTTTATTATCAAAATGTTGCTGTTCTGATGGTGTTTTATATATTTTTTTGTGTAACAATAATTATTTGATGTTCCCACAGATTCACCCCCTGACTAATTTAGCAATAATTAGTGTTATCACTTAATTTGATGACTGTTTGAACAAATGGCACTTTTGAGGATTGATAGTTATGGCTCTGTGATGACTGTCTAATGCTAATAAATATGCTTTGATGCCTACAGTTGATTTAAAGGATGAGCATCGAGTCAGAATAACAGAGATCAACATTTCCTTGTCACTCTCCTCTGAGAGCAGTGGGAAGAGCTCTGAAGTTGGAGAAATTAAATATGATAAAGATGTCATGTGTCCTGAGATGTTGGGAGCTACCACTCCTGGAGGCGGTCAAGAGCTGCTTGTTAACAAATATTTAATCTGCTAATCAGCAGCAGCTCAGGGCATTTAGGCACATAGACATAGTTAAGGTGACTTACTATAATTCAAACTGAGCGTCAGAATGGGGAAGAAAGTTGATTTAAGTGACTGAATGTGGCATTGTTGGTGCCAGACAGGCTGGTCTGAATATTTCAGAAACTGCAGATCTACTGAGATTTTCCTGCACAACCGTCTTGAGGGTTTACAGAAAAAAAGAGAAAAGTAGCAGTTCTCTTATTGATGCCAGAGGACAGAGAAGAATGACTCATTACAACCAATGTATGCAGAGGAGCCTCTGAACATGTCAAACCTTGAAGCAAATGGACCACACTGGGTGCTACTCCTGTCAGATAAGAACAGGAAACCGAGGCTACAGTTCACAAAGGCTCACCAAAAGTAGACAACAGATTGAAAAAATGTTACTTGGTCTGATGAGTCTTGACTTCTGCCACAGTATTCAGATGGTAGGCTCAGAATTTTGCGTAATCAACATGAAAGCATGGACCCATCCTGTCTTGTATCAACACGTAGGGCACGTGGTGGTGGTGTAATGGTGTGGGGGGTGTTTTCGTGGCACACTTTTGACCCCTTAGTACCAACTAAGCATCATTTAAACACCACAGAGGTTACTTGAGTATTCTGGTTTGCATCCATCCATTTATGACCACAGTGTAGCCAGCTGCCAGCAGGATAATGCACCATGTCACAAAGCTCAAATCATATCAAACTAGTTCCTTGAGCATGACAGTGGATTCACTGGACTCAAATGTCCCTCCACAGTCACCAGATCTCCATCCAATAGAAAAGCTTTGGGATGTGGTGGAAGGGGAGATTCTTATCATGGATGTGCAGCCAACAAATCTGCAGCAACTGTGTGCTGTCATGTTGATATGGAGGAAAATCTGCAAGGAATGTTTCCAGCACCTTGTTGAATCTGGGTCATTAGGAAGTAAGGCAGATCTGAAGGGAAAAGGGGTCCAACCCAGAACTAGCAAGGTGTACCCTAAAAAGTGGCCATATGTGTGTCTGACTCACAGGCCAAAAACAACTGTTTTCATACTGTTACTCATACGAATCGCGAGACAAAACATTACCCAGCATGAACATTACCTTATTCCAGTTATATAATAGTAGATATTTTGTGAAACTCCAGCTTTAGAGTGCTACCTAATAAACAATGATTTTGTTTCACAGTATTAACATTTATTGACTAATAATTAAGCAAATAACCCTCTCTAAATCATATTAAAAAACACACACATCCCAACCCTACAAAGTTATCAGTAGCAAATGTCCTTGAAACACTTGATCACTCACTGAATCGTTTCTGAGTCAGCAGGAGAAGCTTTGATCTGCTCCACTTGTTTCTTTGGCTGCATAGAGATATGATCCAGTGTTACCAGTATAAACAGCTGTATCTTTTACTTGCACAATAGCAGCCCTGCTGGAAGACAGAAGATTAAACAGAATCTCCCCCTTCTGTTTACACCGTGAACTACAAATCAGTTGCTAGCATCTGTAACAGCTTTGGAGTCATCTGCTGAAAGAAAAAACTGAACTAAATTATATAAAGGTAACAAAAATGCACCACATCCACCTCAGGCTAGATAGCATGTTGAGAGCCTCATGACCTCTGATTTTTATTTATTTATTTTAAGGACCAACCTGCTATTTTTATCTTAACAGCTAGAAAAAGCTCAAGTCCTGTGTGGGCAAGATTCAATGATATGAAAGAGGATCAAACAGCATATAACCTGAGCCAGTTTTAGACCCACTTACCCACACAGATGTTTGCTTATCAGGCTGTGATATAAGTCAGGGTTAGATGGCTATGAGACTCATTAAAAGATGGATGGAAAAAGCTCAAAAAATCAAAAAGTGATGTGTCAGTCAAGGTGGTAGCCCAGTGTTAATGATACAGAACATCCTTCCAGTGTACCGCCATCAGATCATTTGTGGTAAATAATCTGAAGGAACCCTTTTCTTTTAAATTAAAGCAGGAACAGAAGCAGCAACGACATTAACAATGTCTCTATTCCAATTAGTGCACCACACACTGACCTTGCACATCTCAATCTAATAAGATCATAGGTGCCGTTTGTATTTACAGCTTTGTCTTTCCTGCTACAGGTCAACATGTCTGCTGTAATACCAGAAGCTCCTTTCAGTTGCTCTCTTATACACAAGGAGTCACCCCAGCAGGTAGCTCGACATGTAGCTGAACTGGCAGGTTGGATGCGCATCTTGACACCACCCCAAAGCGATGTGTCTGCTCCCGGGAGTGAACCAGGGATATTTTGCTTGTCAGGTGAGCATCAAATCAGTATACTATGATGATCCGTTCATCTTGATATGAAATGTTCAAATACTGTAAAGATAATATACTGGAAAGGCTTCCTTAAAGTTGTCAAAAATCAGAGCACAAATGATGGTTAACCAAAATTTTTATTCACAACCATAAACAGTGAGTCGGGTTTAGCGTTTCCCACCGACGCGAGGTGCATTGACCTTCATGGGCTTGGCGATCTTGGGTTTCTGTGCAGCCTTAGCAGCGGCCTATGAGAGAACAAAGTCATCAATTAAAGCCTTGTACACTCAAAAACCTTAAATTAAGTTACTGAACAATCCAGTGAAGCCTGAAGAGCAAGCAGAAACTAAAAACTTGATTTCACATCTTATAAAAATGATGTTAAATTTACAAAGACAAGCTGTACTACTTATAAATATCGTCGATTCACTAGATAAAGTCTTACCTTTGCAGGTGGGGCGGCGGGCTTCTTGGCTGCCTGCTTTGCCTTTTTGGCCTCCTTGGCGGCTCTGACAGAAGAAGAGAGACCAACATTAATTCAAACCAACAAAAGTGACCAAAAAAGGAGGAATTCCCCTCTTCTCTGTGATGATCATGGTTTATAGTGATACATTATGCATCCTCTAAAAGTGTCACAGAGAAACAAGGAAAGAAAATCAAGGTACATCATAGTTTCCATAGTATTTATTATGTTTCTGGCCTTTCTCTTATTTTAACTCAGGTGCACCTTACGACCTCAGGACTGTCTCAGTATTGTCATTTGTTTTGTGTGGTTTTCAGTTTTTCCACTGCTCAGACTGTGAAAAACAGTTTTGTCCCAGTGCATTTTAACTTGTCTGGAATGACAAAGTAAACTTGATGTGAAATTGTTGAATGTAGCATTTATTGCCCATTTTAAATAGTGACTGATGACATTCACAGGTTGATCTGATCAGAGCCCGCATTAACTGAATATTTCCTTTCCATGACAAAATATTACAAATCCCACATCTGCCAATTTGACAGACTAAAACACTGAATATGGATATACCAAAACATAAAAAAATAAGAGCAGTGCTGGCAGTTTCAGTGGTTTGTTTTTAATACTATTAAGCCCAACTGCAGCAGGTCTGTGACTGCTGCAGGGTCATATGTGCACCTGCTCCCTCCTGCAGGAGTTCGTACTGTGGCGTTTCCTGACTGTAAAAATCAGTGTTTAAAGGATCGCAAAGTCCAACATTCAGAGACTTTTGTTGACATTGAATTAGTAATGTTAGAAATGTTCCTCTGACTAAACTATTCCTGAAATGACGATGGGAATTTCGGTGTCCAGTATGGCAGCAGAAAGAGGGCTCAGTCTGCAGAATAAAAACAAAATGAGGGATGTAACACGGAATAAAGCTGCTGCAATATCCTGTTTCTCCCTCCATAAATACTCTTCTCTGTGTTATTCTCTCTCATTATTAAAACATTTAAATGACAGATATAACAATATCACGACAGAAAATATAAAATCCTGTCCATCAAAACGATGAATGAGAAAGTCTAACACAAACTCTGGAACAGGGTTGTCCAAACTGGATTCCATAATATTCTTCAAAATATTCAAAGAATATTTTGAAGAATACACAGACATCAACTTTAAGAGCATAACACAAAAGGGGCACAGAGGGCACTTCGTCCCCATACCTGATGGCCTGCTCCCTCTGGGCCTTGCGGACCTCGGGCTTCTGGTTCCTCTTGGCCATGATCTCAGCCAGGGAGGCCCCAGTGATGGCCCTCGTGAATTTCACTGCGCGCCGGGTACGCTTCTTTGTCACCTCTTCCTGTTAAAACATGCAAAACATTTGTTTACTTGTATCCCAGTACTCGTGATTTTATTTTTTTATAATTATGCTCGTCATGTCCACATGAACAACAAAAAGATCAGTAGCAAATATCTTAACTTGAAAGGAAATGTCTGTTTAAATATTTCCTGCAGTCTACATCTGCACACTGGTGGTTGGAGTCATAAATGAAACAATTGTTAAGTCTGTTTTAAAACAAGTTTCCAGGAATTGTCTCATGACACATTTTCTTTAGCACCTTAAAACAGTCAAATCGGGATTCAAACAGATCCATGTGTCCCGCCATCTCTGAAAAGTCAGTTCTGTGTGATTTCTGACATGTCACCATCCATATGAACCATATTAGTCTAACAAGCAGGCACCATGAATACCTAAAAACTGAGATAAATTATGGAAACAACTTCCTACTTTGCCATACTACAGCAGTGCTGATTAATGAAAACACATTACAAGTTTTAATGACTGTCAACTTATTACGAGCTGAGACAAATTTCCCACATTTGCATTTAAAACTGGCAAAACTAAAACCAAATCCTTAAACTGCTGTAACATGTAACAGGATTACACATAATCCACCCAGGTGTAGGGAGTGTCAGCAGAGTTTGTCGGAGAGTTTGGAGGCTGACCGATGATAAAGTGTCTGCAAAGACGTCAAAGGCCAGTACTATGATCTCCAGATGTTCTGTGGCTGCAGGTGTGGAGTGAGCACTGCTGCTCAGCCTGCAAAACACAGTCCAGCAACAGCACATAACACGGACCAACACCGTGCACACCATTGACCCACAGCCAGTCTCAAGTGTAAATGGGAACTTGAGTAAATATGTGAAGATCTAAATGTGAGCGTCTCCATGATCACTCCATGATGGCGGTGGATTTCCAGTTTTACAGTTAATTTTATGCCTGCAAGTTAAGATCTGTTTGCCAGTTTCACAAGTCACCAATATCAGCACAGAAACTGCTGGACCCACAAAGTCTGCTGTTAAAAGCAGACACTGCCTACTATGGCTGTAAGTACATCAATATGGATTTAAAGGCAAAACAGTGGCTATATTTTCACTTCCACAGACATCTACCCATATACAGGGTTGTACTTACAGACTGGCCCTTCTTGTGCTTGCGTCTGTACAGCACAGTCCAGTTGATCTGTCTGGGGTTCCTCTTGGCCAGGAAGGCAGACTCACATTTGGCATTCAAAAACTGGAACACCTAACAAAGACACAAAATTACCTAATGTTACTGTATGTTATGTTGGAAACTCCCACACCTTCCTTCACCTATTTAATTTGACAATTAGGCCCTTTAGTCATCCTGTACTCAGCTACAACCTGGCTTTGAATGCAGCTCAGGGTCTATCATGAAATGACCGAATCTATAGCACATGCCCTATTGTGGGATTATTTTTGCTTCTCCACTGTGTTAATTTGAGAGCTTCACGTACTATGTGATCATGATAATAAATAAAGAATAACTTTTAGCACAGAGCCATATTCTGGGTACAGGTACATACTGATGCACCTTATGTTTTCTTCTCTATGTACTGCACAATGAAACATCACTTTATTTAAAACCCCTGTAGGCTCTTTTGGCACAATTCAGTCAGCAGAGCACACAGAGGTCTATGACAGTTGTATAAGATAACACGAAAGCGGTCAAATACAGCCGTGCAACTAAAACGAAAACTGCTATCGTTTAGCTGCTAACATTAGCGGGTTACACATGATTCAAACAGGCCCGTTACAAACTGTAGCTTATACCAGACAAACATTATAGTACGTTTACAGTGGATACTAAACGTTGACCGGCAAAGTGGACTTCCTAATATAGTATGGAGCAAATCGGTGCCAGATTTTGCGGGCTTGTTACCTTTCCGTCTATCCTGGCGTATCGGCGGCCATGGCCGGGGTATATTTTATACCCGCTGAAACTGCACAACTCGACCCTGAAAACGACAAATACAAGTCATCAGCGATAGAGAGGAGTACATATTTTCTTTCCATGTAGAAATCGTCCTTAAAATGCTTATTTAAATACTGAGATGGCATTTGATAGCATTGCATAGACTCACTTCATGATGGCTACGAGAGGGCACAAAACCGGAAAGAAAGATGACGGATGCGGAAACTGAATTGGGAGACTACAAAATATTTATGAAAATTAAAAAGTAAATATTTTCCCTTTAGCGTTCCGGTAATGCTTTGAATTCAATAAACCCACGCAAATTATTTTTTGCTATTGTAAAAATCTATTAGTCAAATTTATAACCGGTGACGTCACATTTTGACGGTCGTCTAGCAAGCGAATCAGTTAATGACTACAGCTTAATAATAAAGAAATGCAGTGCATTAAGTGCTCGGATTATTAATCTGTTAAATAACTGATAGCTAGAGTTACTCCAGGGACATTTTTATCGTTAACGTTATTGTTTCGCTTCTTTATTCTTCACTCAAACCTGGCTGGCGCGTTTCAGCAGCGTTAGGGCGCTGTGGGATCATTGTAGTCTTTTCGAGTTTCATAGACACAAGGTTGTAAGGAGCGAGAGAGCCTGTGTGAACTACAATTCCCAAAAAAAAGACCAACCCTTGTATACGCCTTTTGACAACCTACAGATGCTTCTTGTCTTTCCCACAGTATACAGCAGCTAACGCTAGCTGTGGTCTGGGTCGCAGTATGGGTGTATCAGATTTACAGTTTGATAGAAATGCTGGTAAGTAGTCGGTCGGATGTTTTGTTCAAACATATTCGTGTTCGTTTGAAAGGTAAACGATGCGAAGGTGGTTATCACCGGCGGTCGTTAACTGGACAACACAGAGTGCTACTGTTAGCTAGTTCACCTTACACGGACATCCCGTATAAGTTCTTTAATATCAGATTTGCAAATTTACAGTGCCCAATGCGCATTGGGCAGTGTGATGATTGTTCCCCGACCTTGGCAGTCTTCAGATGATAATCTGGTGTTATGCCTTCAAGTATACATAGGCAATTTATTTTAAACCAATGCAGGTCAAAGACTGTATAATTAACATAATTAATGTTGTTGCATGACAACCCACCCATAAACTGTAATGGTAGTCATGGTTAACCCATTTATTACCCATGACTACTCTCAAGTACAGTACAGCAGAGGAGCTTTACTAAACTTATTGCAGGTTCAAGTTCAAGAATAATCCTGATGCTGAGTTATGAGTGTATACTTAACGTGTGCTTGGCTGATTTCACATCTTGTATTGTATTGTAGTCTTTGACATGAAAACAAAGACAGCTGTTGTTGTTTTTCACTTTGTTGAATCTTATTATCCTGCCAGGACCTGTAGTGGATCTTTCAGCCCAGGGTATGCAGAAGCTGGATCCCAGTTTCACCTGCTCTGAGGACACTCACACTCTCATCCTGGACCGGAACAACATCATGAAGCTGGACCACCTAGAAAGGAGTCCAGGCCTTCAGCAGGTAATGAGGCCTTCAGTTTAGTTTTATTTACATAGTTCTTAGTTGCTAGTGCCCAAATACAACACACCAGTTCACAATTTGATTTTTTTTACCCCCGCTTTAGCTGTCTGTAGCCAGTAATCGTCTGGTGAGAATGATGGGTGTGTCTCGGCTGACAGAGTTGAGAGTCCTAAATCTTCCCAATAACAGTATAGGCTACATTGAGGGTCTGAGAGATTTGCGTCACCTAAAATGGCTCAACCTCTCTGGCAACAATATTAAGGTGAGAAGAATAGATATCCTAACATACTTTACATAGATAATGTAAATCATTGAGAATAAACTCAGTTCGTGTGTAATGACAAAAGTTTAATTGACTGTGCAATGTTTCACACAGGTCATTGAACAACTTAACAACTGTGTCTCTCTTCAACACCTGGATCTGTCTGACAATAACATATCTACCCTTGGTGATCTGACCAAACTGGTGGCATTGAAGGTCAGTGTGCAAAGGCCTCTGAATATGTGCACAAACTAGCTCTTTAATAATGGTATTGTTGATTTTCTTGACAGTATCTTCACTGATTCATTGCCAACTTTGCAGACTCTTTTACTCCACGGAAACAGCATCACAACACTTCGAACTGTTCCCGCTCACCTTCCTGCACAATTATCCATTCTCTCCCTGGCAGAAAATGAGATTAGGGATCTTAATGAAGTAATTACCTTCTCCTTAATTCAATACAGCAGCTCTGATTATCTTTAAATGACCTATTATTACTTTGACTGACTTTAATCTGATCATTCTAGGTGTCACACCTGGCGCCACTTCATGAACTGGAGCAGCTTTCCATTATGAGCAATCCTTGCGTTATGGCAACCCCATCACTGCCAAGTTTTGACTATCGGCCCTATGTCATGAGTTGGTGTCTGAGCCTGAAGGTCCTGGATGGCTATGTAGTTACACAGAAAGAGGGGTGTGTACATTCCCATGTTCAATATCATCAGTACAAAGGCATCAGAATGCTTGAATGTCCTGTTTTGCTGTGTGTTATTGTTACATTTACAGTCTAAAAGCCGAGTGGCTCTACAGTCAGGGCAAAGGTCGCTCATATCGACCAGGACAGCATATTCAGCTGGTTCAGTACCTGGCCACTGTTTGCCCTCTGACCGCATCACCTGCCCTGGAGACAGCGGAAGATGCCAAATTGGAGAAGATCCTCAGTAAGCAGAGGTAGAAATCTTAATCCAACAGCACATAAACTACAAATAAATAAATAATCATCCAGTACCCACCTTTTGGTCACGCCAGGATACATCATTCTTAATCCTTTTAATTGTCTCAGATTTCATCAGAGGCAACTGCTTGAGGAGACACGGGGAAGCTGCCAAAGTCGTCCTCGTCCAACTCAGCTTGATGTGGAGAGGCACAGTCCTTCACATACAGTTTCACACATTGGAGCTGGAGAGGTGAAGAAAATCACTGTACCTGTACCAGCTGCTCCATCAGTCCAGGAGATGGGTAAGAAGGCTGCTTTTTCAGCCTGTGGTGCAGTTCCAGTGGGCATCATGCATTTGATTTTAGTTGTGATGCCAGTATTTGTTTTATTTATTTATTTTTTTTTGTCTTGTTTGCTCTCCTTTAGAGCCAGTTGTCCGGTTTAACACCTGGATGAGCTCTGATTCTTCCAATCAGTTGCTGCCTGTAGTATGTCGCCCAAGGCTCGGTGAGGAGCACATTTATTTGGAGGATGTGCAGATGGATGAGGACAAACTAAACAGCAGCATGCTTTCCTCAGAGTCCAGCTTCATCCCCTTCGCATCTGATCTGGAGCCGCGATTGACCCACTCCGACAGCGAGGACGAGACTGAGACATTCGAGCCTGATTCTCTGGCACCCAAGCACACAGCGCAGTCCAAAAAGCAAAACACCAACAAGCCACAGCATTCACCCTCAGCAGCGCAGGAAGAGAGGAAGCTGCTCGAAGGAGAAGAAGTTATTTCTGCCGTAGCTACGACATCTAGTGGATTGCTGGGAGTCAAAGTTAGCACTCCACAAAATGACCCGAAAGGGATTTTGGTCAAGCTGAGGTGAAAGAAGCCTCAAAGCAAGAAGAAGCTGACAGTAAATTAAGTGTGATGGAAGCAGACAGAGCTGCGATTAAAATACAGTCCTGGTGGAGGGGGCATTACGCACGATGCTGTCACCCCATGGCCAGAGAGGTGCGCAGTGAAATCCGTCTGCGCAGGATGGAGGAACACATCCTTTTCCTGTCTGAAAAGCTGGACCAGTAAGTGACTGACAAACAGCGCTCTTTCTGCAATGCATGGGTATTAACATGTGACAGTGAATCTGGTGTGTTTGCAGTGTGCAGAAGCAGTATGAGGAAGAGAGGCTGCAGAGGCTTGTTCAGGAGGAGGCTGTGAGGTTTCTGTGGAAAGAGGTCAGCAGCAGAAGTTTCTGATTAGCATTACAAGATAAGTGTAATATCATTTCTAGAAATTTGTCCAAAACTTCACAGTTTCCACTTTGTGTGATTTACATGTAGTTCCAGGCTATGCAGCAGTGGAAGCAGTCTGTGGAGCAGCAGCTAGCAGCCGTTACTCATGTGACCACCCCTGCTCAGATCTCATCTCCCAGACTTTGCAAGGTTGCCCCACCAACTGATTCTAGCACCACCAACCCACCCAGCACGGATGTCTCCTTCCCAGACTCTGGCTTCCAGTCAACCAGTGACCAGCAAGCAGCGCAAGAGGACAGCTTCCTGAGCAGCGGGACAGCAGACTCTCTGAAAACGGTGCGAGCAGTCAGCCCCGTTCGTAGTGGCTTCGCTAATGGTAGTGATGGAGTGGGCAGCACTGACTGCAGCCTGCTGGAGCAATATCTGTCCTCTGTACAGCAGAGGGAGGAGGAGGCAGAGGAGGCAGTTAGTGATAGAACACAAACACCACAGCCCTCCTCGCCAGCATCACCCAGCAGGGCGGCGCAGACTAGCTCACCCATAGACAAGGCAGCACAAGCAGCTCCTGGCTCTGCCTGAGACTCCTCACCTGATAAACACCTGTACAGACCCACTGACTGTTTGTAAATTATCACTGAGTGTAAGTTTACAGACAGATCTCCCTCTGCAGTTATCTCGATTACTAACCCAGGACTCAGTGCTCTCAGTTCTAAAACCAGTTCGAAGCAAATACCTTACAGTGAATGTAGCTCTAGTGTTTTTTATACTTCACCACTTGGATCCGTTCTTTTATTAATGAACAATTTCCTCTCTGTAAAGACAACGAATGTGATGTAACCTAAGAAGGTATCAGTGATGTGAAAGCAGTTAAGTGGTTCCTGCCTCTTAAAAACAGACATGATGTGACCTGTTACTTACTTCTACAGTATCTAAGAGTAGGAGTTGATTTGTTAAAAAAATTCACTTGTAACCACACACATATCAACTGTATATCTATTGTGCCAACCAGTGTGAATGGTTGGCCTGCTCTGTATTAACTATAGGTCAGCATTAACTGATGAAGAGAAAAATGTCGTAGCATCCTGATGTTGTGAAAAATGTAAATAAATCTGCAGTTATAATTTTCTATATATTCATTTTTGTTTGTTTTTTCATTATGGCTATAGTTTAAAGTTATTTTCATTATGTTTAATAATGTTAGTTTAATAAATAAGTGTTTGTAAGCCACAACCTTGACAAAGGATGAATGACAGTGAATGGATGGATGTTTGCAAGGCAAAGTTTAACAACAGGTTCATATTAGAAGAGCCAGCAATGTCTTATTTTGTCATGGCAGAAGAAGCACAGGTGAGACTAATTTTGTTAATAGTGGTTGATTTAAGCATCCCAGCGCGACAACACAGGGACCCTGGAATAAACTCAGGTAAGGGGAGTACATCTGTTTTTATTTATGATTTGACAAACTGTCAGTGCAGCAGAAGAGATGCACATTATCTGCATTTTTGGATGAGTCTGGTTTATAACCAAAAGGCTCTGATGTCCTGCTTTGTTCCAGTAATCATTTTTTTAAATTAAAATTTTCAAGAACAGAAAGATACTGACTAAATGTGACAGCGAAAGCAATTAGGGAAGGGGAAAACAAAGGGGTACAGAATATAGCAAAAGTTCAGTAATATGATCTTCATAAAAACACCATTCATCCATCCATTTTCTTCCACTTATCCGGGGCCAGGTAGCAGGGGCAGCAGCCCAAGGAGAGAACCCCAGACTTCCCTCTCCTCAGCCACCTCCAGCAGCTCAGTGTTCATAAAAACACATGTAATTAAATTCCATGGTCCAACAAGCTCTTCCAGCTCCTCTTCCTCTTCTACAATAGCTGCAACCTGTTCCAGTGATAAGAAGTCAAGTTTTTAATTAAACTATTTATTTTATATTGTTTCCAGGTCATTAAAAATAATCTGTTAAAGCCCAGAGCTATAACCCTTTGCACAGCTGTTACATGGATATTTTGACAGATTTAATGAGGTTTGACATCTTAATACATGACAGGCTTTCACTTAATCCACCCACAACTGCTTAACAGGAAGACAGTACCACAGCAGATTCACGATGGCTCTCTCAACTATTTATTTATTACTGCTGCTAATGTAACTATGAACAGAATAGTTATTAAATTTAAAAAGTCACTTTTGGGGAGCTCTGGTGGTACTCCTCCTGTTCCTCCTTTCACGAAGGAGCAGGTACCGGTCCTGCTGCTGGGTCGAGATCTTTCTGCACCCTTGTCCATCTCTCCACATGTAACAACCCATCTCCTGGTACCTCCTCCGCACTGTTGAGGCAGTGTTGGAAGACACAGGATCCCTTCTTGTGACGGTACATGAAGATACACCATCCCTGGAAGACCTGGACTATCTGTGCAACCTGAATGGCTGCAGATACTGTCTCATGCTACCTGTAGTTAAAAAGCAAAACTAGAGAAAAATCAGTCAGGAAGGAGAAGGAAAGGGCAATGATCTATGGCCACAATCTGCAAAACCATTCCCTTTTGTTGTTTCATCATTTCAAGCAGGTGAAATGATTTCAAAAGGATTTATGCTTCCAAACTGGATGGATTAATATCTCTGAAACTGAACAAACTTCGGTTTATACTGTGATAAGTACTGCCTTGATATCTATTTAAAGCAGAGTAATTTTGCACCGGAAAGCCCCTCAATCTTCCCAGCAAATGACATCTTGGATATTTTTTGGATACCCTGTACCCTGTGGGGGTTGAGATGATCTCCAGGAGGGCAGGCGTTTTGGAGTTTCTCCTCCTCCCTGAGGCGGGACCGGGAGAAATTCTGTTCCCCTGTGAAAATCTGTTTCCCCCCGTGTCCGGAGCGTGCACTGCAGCCAGTGTTAATTCCTGTCATCAAGGACAACAAGTCCTGTGAATATGAAAACATTTGGTCTTTATTTGCCAAAGTTACACGGGGGGAACCAAATATTTAAGCCATCCAAAATATTCGTTCCCCCTCCATAACATGGGAACAAGTTAATTTACCAGGAAGTCTTTTACAGTGTTTATTCCTCTCATCAAGGACAACAACTCCTGTGAATTTGAAAACATTTACTCTTTATTTGCCAAAGTTACATGTGGGGAACCAAATATTTCAGACAGCTGAAATATTCTGTTACCAGAAACCAGAAGCGCCGTGAAGACTGTCGGATCCGCCTCTGGCTGCGCGCTCCCGACACAGGGGGAACAGATTTTCACAGGGGAACAGAATTTCGCACAACACCTGCACATGTCTATATCTGCACATGTCCAAACCATATCAGCCTTGTCTCTCTAACTTTAGCTCCAGTTTTATATTAAGGCGCTGCAAATTTGCAAGACTTTTCAGGTATTGTTCAATAATGGGTATAAAGGTGAAGATATGAAGGCTTCTGTGGCATTTCCCTGTGAAGGCTAAGCGGAGGAAAACGCATGGATGGATACTGACAACTGGGTCATTGGAATAACCAGAGTAAGGGCTGACATTTTCATGCATCAAAACAACTCTAATTCTTATTTTTATTCTAGTTGTACTATTGTTATTATCATGGAAATACAGTTTAAGTATATTGAATGGCTTTGCGTTTTGAAATGACTGGCCACCTGGGGACGCAATAGCACTGAAAACACACTCACCCTACTCCTATTTTTCCTACCACCATGATTAGTAAAAAGGAGATTCACCTAGATTTTCACACAGTCTTATTGCTCTCTAACCCACATTCCTCTGCTGCGGCCGGCACAACCCCCACAGCACCCGCCATCCATCCTCTGCCTGCTTCAAAGATCGGACATGATGTTGGTCTGTAAGTACACTCGGATAAATCAGCGAACGAGGGGCTGTTTGTAAAAATGTGCCAGATGTGTGCGGTGATCCCCGCCGTTGCTTTGTTGTCGACGTTGCTAGCGTCGTTGCAGCCGTTCATGTGACAGAAGCAGCTGACCGCCCGTTAGGAATAATAAGTCTGACCCGCGTAAATCTCTCAAGATGGAGATGGGCTTCGTCGCTCTCCGGAGTGTGCTTTCTCGTCTTTACCATATGTCGGTAAAGCCTCTGAATGCTGCGAAAAAGGACGCGCTATCGCTGCGAGATCTGCTCCGGTCAGCGTAGAAATATGTGCATTTATGGATCAGAGTAATAACCATGATATGGACCAATTTACAGGGTTTGATAGGTGCGTGAACCGATTGGAATCCATCTATTATTTATTTGATGAATGTTTTAAGAAATGTCTGACACTCGCAGGCACACCTCAAAAGTATGTTGAGAAAACACTGCTTTAGCCATTTAATTAATGGGGGAAAAATCCAACACACGTGTTAGAAGTATGGTGTAATTTCACTGTATTTACTGCACTCAAGCTTTAAGACAACAATAGAGGCCTTGGTAGCAGGAACACTATATACTGTACTAAACATAAACAGCTGTTCTACCGGGTTGCATTAGATTGAACAGCTGCGTCAGTGAAGTACCTGGTGGGTGTATTTAAAATGGGTTTGTGACTGGGAGAACCACACAAGCAGTTTGAACCGTGAGTTTGCATGAGGCTGCTGTAGCAAAAGGTTTGTGTGTCTTTCGACCTGTGTGGAGATTCGTGTGTGAGCTTATTGAAATCCCTGTGTGCACATGTTACGGCCCCCGCGGCCTGAATAAACCACGAAGAATAAATGCAGTTTATAGTAATAGTATTTATTGTCACACAACTAGGGGGTTTCCCTTTTGAACTTTTTCTCCATTCACTGTTCATCAAAAAACATTTGACCCGAATTTGGAGCACCACTTCAGGTGGACACTACCGCAAAAAAACCACTACAACCATTCACTGCAACCCAATATGATGCACTCATTTCACTGCAATTCAATTACATGCAAACACCAAGGTAACACTGCAAACAGGATTGGGCTTCAGGGTTACGATTACAGCAACATGGAGTATCTGTCTAATCAGGGAAGTGACCCGAGACACAATGTAAGACATACAAAAAAATATATATATATATATATATATATATATATATATATATATATATATATATATATAATCTCTCTGCTGGGCGGACTAACCAAAAAGAAAAAACAAAACCAGGAAGGACGGCAGGTAAACAGTGTACACTTCAAAAAACAAAAACAAACAAAAAAACCCACTTTATTCTAAATCAATCCTTAAAAACAATTTAAAAACACTGCATACCTGTAATGTCTAAAAAGCCCACACCCTGTCACGGCAAATCCTGCAAGTGTGGCCATATGGCGTCGAATCCCACGCCCAAACAATCCCACTTCAATCTTTGCTCTTCTTAAATGGTGTGGCCCTGTTATAAAAATATACACCACACATCAGCACACACAACATTGTTTAAAACAAGTTAAAAAACAATTCTCCAAACTTACCGCGATCGCATACCCAGAGCATGTAAAGCCAACCAACCAACTGGCTGTCCACCGGAAACTGGCACCTCTCAACAACGCTGCCAGCTTCCCTTTTATTGAGGCTTGGACACAGGGAAAATGCGACCCCTTGTGTTACCACCTGTTACACACACTCAGATCTCTCTGTGTGTATGTGTGTCATCAGGCTGTAAATGTGTATTAATGGCGACACTTTTTGCCGGAAAACATATAGAAGTCAAAACAAGTCACCCAGTTTTTTTCATTTGGCTGTTGGACTTTTGCTACACATTTTCAGCCATGTTCAGCTACATTATTCATGGTGTTTGAATAAACACGATGCTGTTTTGTTTTGGGTTTTTTTTTCTTCAAAATCTGATCCCATCAGAAAAATGTTGCATCAGAATTGGAGACTCATCAGATCGTTTGTTTATTTCCTAAATCGGATATGAAAAAGCATGCTTTTCAAACTGACAGGAGAAAGTCAGTTCACATGACTAAGGTCATGAGCCAGCAAATGAAGCATTTCCTCATCCTTTCAAGTTCTTACAATATATCTCCAAACTATTTCATGTGTATTACAAATATTATAAAATAAGCTGTTTTGGAAAATGAATGATTTAATTGATAAATATGCTTCTGTATGACTGTTTGATAAAAACTCTGCACACACGGAAGGCAATCAAGTGCATGGTCAAACATATTTTCAGCAGAAACTTTTACAGAGCATCTGTTACATCCTGTGTTATCTCACATTAACATTAACAGAGGAAGCAGCAGCTTTATTATCCATTTCTTCTCCTTGATAGTAGCCATGGATGAAATGGCATCATCATCGCCCCGGTGACAGCAGAGTGTGATCATGGGAGATAAAGAGGGCCACCATGTGCCGAAATCTGTCCAAATATGCCCTGATTTTCCTCTTCCTTGCACTGTCTGGCATCATCTTCCTGCTGCGCAACATCCACACTGTAGAGGTGAGGAGAGAAGGGAAACTACCCGTGGCTTTCAACTGATGCTTTTTCTCAGTGAATTCAAAATGGAAATCAGTGCTGAATCTGGGTAGATGCTGTGTTACATATGTTTTAAAGGAAGTGGCACATTTTGTGGGCAGTCTTAGTACAAACCTTTTCTTTGCAAGTGGATAGGAATACGTGAAAGAGGCACTTGTTGCTTTTTCTTTTTTCAGTTTTGACTGTCAAAAGATTAATTCATTCACACAGCAGGTACATTTTCTCTTATTTGTCACTGTTTAATGATTACAGAAATCAATGAGTAACACATAAAATAGACACTATATGGAAAAATGTAGTGGGCCAGCTATGCACTGCAGGAGCAGCTCAGACATGGAAACCCACACCATGAAGCTCACGGTGCACAGGGTTTGTGCTGATGTTAATGCCAGAGGAAGTGTGGAGCTCTCCAGTTCTTGAGTCAAGGGAGCATCTGTGACTTTTACACACTACGTGTGTCAGCACTCTGTGACCCAGCTCTGAAACAATATGTGGCCTGTCACTTCCCATTGCTAAATGCTTCCACTTTGACTATGGCAATGGGACTGAAAACACCTGAAATCAAATATTAAGAAGTGTTGACCAATACCTTCGTCCATATAGCATATATAAATGTGTTCAACAGTCTAGGTAACTCTAGATTAAAAAGATAAAGGAAAAGCAAATAGAGCTGCACCGTGGAAAAATAAAGTTCATGTATGGTTTCTCACAAGAAGCTGATGACTGCAAAAGATGGATGAGGCAACAGTGACTTCATCTATTGATGATTTTTGCCTGCTATCATGTTTCTTTTTTTCAAGCTAGATGTGACCATATTTGTCAGATAATTCCATTAAGATGCTCCAAAAGGAGGCTCCAGTTCAGCTACTTTAATTAGTGGAGGTGACACGGTTATTATTGTGGGTTTTGAGTTTTTTTAGGCTGGACTTTGAGGTTTTGTTTTCTTTAATTATTCTACAAAATTCACAGTTTGCATTATGCTTATGTGTCTTGTATAGTTTTCTGTTTAAGTACATTTAATTGTGTTTTCAATTTCTTGTGTTGTGGTTTAGTTGCTCCCTCTGTGTTCCTTTCTCATGTGTCAAGCACCCTGGGTTTCCCTGTCTTGACCTCCCCAGCTGTTTCCACTTTCCGCATTACCTTGTGTATTGTTTGCGTTTTCCCCTTCCTCTTGGTCGAGTTGACCCTCTTGGCAGTGTGTTCTCTGTTTCTTGCTTTCTGAAGATTCCTTGTTTCTTGGATTATCTGCCCTGTAAAAGCATTGCCTGCTTATATTTCTTTTTGAGTGAGTTTGCCAATAAAGCTGCCTGTTTTGAATTTTCGCTTGTCTCCGGAGTCTGCATTTGGGTTAGCAAACATTACAGATGCCTACACCAAAGCAGTCACACCCCTAACTTTAAGCCTTAACAAAATCCATATGGGTGAGTTATAAAAACACTAAACAAACAAAGAAAAAAATCACATATGAATGCTGTTGTAATGAAATTAGCTACAGATACCAAAAGCACTTCTGTGTACCAGGCTGCAAACATGTTGGTTTCATTGCTGATGTCTGCCATTTTGCACAGGAGTCTGCAGGGATAGATAAACTGCAGGTTTTGGTACTTTTATTTTTTGTTGCTGCTTGGTTCGCTGATTAAGAGGACTGATATCAGGCTATTAGAAGGTGGCAAGTACATTTCATAGCAGCAGCAGTTAAGATGTTTTGCATTTTAGTCCTTTGTGAAGATCAGAAAGAACTCAAATCATATTAGATCATACATTTCCTAAAATGCACCTCAGTGTCAAGGCTTGGCAATTTACAATACCTTTCAAAGCACATCCGTATGAACGAATTTTGTCAATAAATGTCCAGCCTCTAGCCATAAAACTATTTTCACAGGCAGAGGCAGATTTCCCATAACTTTTGAGCTTTAACTTTGCATTGCTGCAATTCTCCAAGTCACACTGAATTATTGCTGCAGTATTCAACATACAAGGAGCATAAAAGGCCGTAGTGCGCTAACCTCTATAATTAATTCAGTTGCCTTCCTTCTTTTCAGAACTGGAACTGCCAAGCGATTTCAGCCTTCTACCAGCTGCAGAGCAGGGTCCATTCGTCCTTGAATGTCCCTACGCTTCATCACAACCGAACCTTCTGCGCCCACCTGGGCCAGAAACCCTCTCCCGAGGATGAACTTGAAGAGCGGTACCTGTTGGACTCTATCGTGTGGCCTGGCCCTCCGCCTCACTCTGCACCAACCACCCTGAGGCAAACGAGTGACCCTGTGCACAGTCTGTTCACCATACTTCCCACTAAAGAAGGAAGGGAGTGGCACGTGGGCGACGAGCTAGAGGCCCTCGTCCAAATGCACGACTTCCAGGGTCGTCCCAAGAGCTACGGCGGGGATTTCCTTCTGGCCAGGTTGCACTCTCCAGAGCTTGGAGCGGCCGTGGTTGGGCGTGTAGTTGACCACAAGAATGGATTTTACTCCGCTCTGTTCCCGCTCCTCTGGGTGGGCTCTGCACAGGTTGAAATCATGCTTGTGCATTCCAGTGAGGCCGTTGCTGTGCTGCGACGGCTGAGGGAGGAACGGCCCGATCGGGTGTTTTTTAAGAGTATGTTCCGTTTAGGCCTTTTGTCAGAAACTACCGTGTGCAACATGTGCTTGCCCCCTGACCAGCAGCCTCTTTGCAACTACACAGACCTTTACACAGGTGAGCCCTGGTACTGCTACAAGCCCAAGATGCTCAGCTGTGACACCAGAATCAACCATGCAAAGGGAGGCTACTTGAAAAACCTCATCACCAACAAGGAAGCGTTGCTATTCAAGAGGTTTGTATGCTAAGCTGGAGTTGGACATTAATTTTCTTACTTTATGAAAAACCCAACAGTCAGTGTCTGAAATAGGTCATTCTTTGGTTCTCTGACCTTGATTGTCTACATTCAGATACCATTAAATTGAACATCTACAATATAGATTATTTTCCCATCCTGCACATATTTTGTGTAAAGATGAGCAACAAATCAGTACCAGCTATTTAATGATAAAGCCTAAATATTGTGGAAATGGGCACTGACAACTTGCACCGGTGTTGTCATTTGCAACTAAAATCTGTGCAGCGGTAATCTCTGTGAACAGATATTTGCATATGAATATGCGTAATCTGACAGAATGTTTAGTAGTATTGATCAGTCATATTTGAACTGTCCCTGTACAAAAGAAAAAAAGGGAATCCATTAACCG
>JAMQGT020001169.1:0-19034 GCA_024447675.2 Pterophyllum scalare | reverse complement strand
GTATATGTGTAAGTTTACTTGGCTACCACATTCGTGTTGTTACCAAGAGATCCTGAAGACGAATGTAACACTGTTCGTGTACTCGAGCTGAAACGAACTTGGGTTCTGCAGCAGGACAATGATCCTAAACACACCAGCAAGTCCACCACTGAATGGCTGAAGAAAAACAAAATGAAGACTTTGGAGTGGCCTAGCCAAAGTCCTGACCTGAATCCTATTGAGATGTTGTGGTATGACCTTAAAAAGGCCGTTCATGTCTCCTGCTGTGGATTTATGGGCCTTCTTGGCAAAAAAAAAAAAAAAAATTACAGTTGTGTTGAATCAGTTGAATTGTCCTGGTTAAATTCCACAGTCTTGATTTCTTGACTGAAATTGAATTCTTGCACATTTCTTTGAGTTGCCCCGTATGACCCCCCCCCCCCAGTCCTACATCTTTAAAAGATATCAGTTATAGTTTTAAAGGATTTGTAAAGAGCCACACTGAAGATTAATGTGTAGATGTATGATAAACCACTAAAAACATTATCTGCACACAAGAAGACCGACTTAGGACAAATATCTGTTTTGCGGTTATTTTAAAAGTTTTTTTTTCTATTTATTGTTTTATACTATTTTGCATAGCTTTGTAAGATTTTCTTTTTGCTTTGAATTTCAAAAGGGAAAAAAAACCTGTGCTGCTTGTGTTGCCAGGCAACTGCACCAAGCACATATGTCAATAGCCTGTGTGTTGACAATGTGGTAGAAGTAGAAATGCTAGATTTGTCCTGCGCATTGCAGCCTGTAGCATTTCATACCAGGTTGTCAAGTTCGGTCAGTGTCAAAACACTGTATATCTATAACTATAATGGAATTTACTGTGGCTTTAAATGTACAATAGTTGACTCAGGCAAGTCACAAAAATGGATTCACGTGAACGCTTTTTTTTTCCTCTCATTCTTTTTTGTTTTTTTCTTTTGCTCGAGTCGCATTTATTAAGTGAAATGTGATGTAACACCTTAGGTAGGATGTTTGGTCAAAGACAGCTGAACTGTTTAAAATGTCTTCTAATCACAGACTCTGGCTGAAGGCATCCGCCTCAGCTCTCCTGACGCAAAGCAGAAGGATCGAAAACCTCTGTCGCCTTCTCTGGAGTGCCAGGGGAGGTGTGATATCCTCTATCCAACGTGGGCCTAACCCCCATTCACTGCCAGACTGGACATGAGAACTCTTGAGAAACGTGACAGTTATTGTCGTCTCAGTCGTGTCAACATGTATATTGCATGACAATATTGCAGGAGGAAATTTGATGTTTTGTAAACTTTGAACTCTGAGCATTGTGTTTGTGTGACAGAGCCAAGCCCAACCTTCCTCCGCTACCCCCCCCAAACTTCCTGAGCCAAGAGTCGACACGAAGCCCAGTCCCCCCTCATCATTTAACAATATCTGACTGCCAATTCTACTTGCCCTTTGAGCCTGTGAAGTAGACCATTTCAAGAATGGGTGTTGTGAAGACTGTGTTTGATATTATTGCTCCTTCTTGTATTTTTAATGCTTTGCTTTTATGCGGCATTTCATTAAACATATATTTATGTCCAGAAAAAAGAAGCCAAAAGTATTGTTACTAATACTGACACAAGCCACTCAACTTCCTTTTTCCCAGATAATCCCTTTCAAGTAGGCCATACCATTTAAAGTTGAGCGGGGCTGGGAGTTAGAAATGTGACGCATATGCAGCAAATACAGCTACAACTAAACTGATCAGTGTCATAAAGGAACCTGGAGCATCAACTAGCTGTCCATCCATTATTACGCAGGTGCTAACAAGATTGGGTAAAATTGTGCGGCTCATTTTTTCAATCCCAGCTGGGTGCAGGGTGCTCAGGGGGCGAAAGTGGCATACAGAGGAACAAGAGAAGCGGTACCAGCTCAAAGGTCAACAATATAATGAGGCAACATTTTGACATTTTCATTGAGCAAATTCTACATGCGTAAAGCTGGCATATGGCTGATACAGGGTGTATACAGTGAATGATGCATGTTTTTGATAAATGAACAGCAATCAAATGTGTAAAGGTTTATTTTGTTTGCATTATCGATTTCTTGATGGTCCTAATTTTCTAAGCATTCTCACACATGATGTTGCCTAACAAAGACCTCGGTGGTCAAAATATTGCCTTATTATCTTTGTGTGTGTTTATGGCTGCATTTCTTTAAAGGAAAAAGAAAATCTCACAACAGCAATGAAGTCCGTGAAATAAATAACTGAACTGTTTATTGATGTGGTTGGGACAGAAATGGTTTCCAATTCTTACGGACTTGGTGTTTTCATCAGCGCTAAATGGAAAGCTGATGCACAAGACACAGGGAGGGGAAAAAAGAATCTTCATGAACTCATTTGTTGGTTGAGTGATTGCCTTTTATGAATCTTAGACATTTCCAGGGATGCGGGACGGGTACACGGTGCCCGCCGAACAGCTGCTTCAGCTTTAATGTGTAAATCCCACAATCCGAGACTTAATTCATGCAAAATTAATTGTATCTTTCTAGACTTTAGCCAGGAAGTGGAGGATGTGGTTGTGGTTTTTCATGTCACGTTGCTCACTATCATCAATAGCGCTGTACAGTCTCTAGTGTTTCGGTAAAAATAATAATAATACCACCCATAGCTGCCTCCCAAGATTTCTCCACACATTCTGACAGTCTTGTAGCTGTGTTTTGAGGGCTGCATGTTCTGGCTGTGTGCTGGCTCCAGATTTAGGTGTAAAACAGTGTGTGTTGATGTGTTCAGTTGAACCAGTGATGCTTTATTTTCACTGATGTATTTTTGTATGACCATGGTTAATTTATTTTTCCTTATGTTATTCTATCGAAAAGTTACCATTGTGACCATTAAAGAGACACTTAGCTATTGTCAGTTTATTGCAATAAAATACATTGATTGCATCTTCCTGTTTTGCTTCTAACCATATGCATTTTGCAGTGTTTGGAAACATGTCATTAAACCAATATATAGATCAGTTTTTCTCACAACAACCGTGATTTACTGAACTGCTGTCTGCACCTTTCCAGAGCATCTAGTTTTGCTTTAAATGTAAGGTAGTAGCTCTGTAGGAGGCTTGGTCTCTTTTAGTTGGTATAAGATTTTGAACTTCACCAGCCAAGAGTCACTTTACTCTGCATGCCCTGTGTGTGTTTTTATTTATTTATGTTTGGGAGTTTAATTGGCATATTAAAGTATTTAGGTTGGTCCATAAGTTTGTGGACATTTTTTTTTAATATTGTCTCTTTACACCACCACAGTGGATTATAAATAATCAATTTGTGACTAAAGTGCAGACTTTCAGTTTTAATTTAAGAGATTAATCACAAGTATTGCATTAGGAATTACAGCTATTTTTTACACAGTCCTGGACAATTGACTGAGGAGCAGCTTCATGCCCAGCTGAGTCCTGTTCCTTCATTTTTATATGAAAAATTAAGCAGATAAAAGCAGATAACCTGTATTTGGTAGCTGTTTACTGGAACTCTCAATAAGATATCCAAAGAGATGGAGATGCAGATGCAAGTAAAGGGAACCAACATAACAAACTTAGAGGAGGCCAAAAATTTTAGGAGTGGGAAAATCAGCAATCTGGTGCATTCTTAAAGAGAATGAATCCACTGGCCAGCTCAGCAATACCAAAAGGCCTGAAAGACCACAGGAGTCAACTGAAGTGCATGATGACTGCAACTGAAGGCAGAGCATCATAAGGAGGAAACAGCATTTGGTATTCTAAACTACAAGCTGTCATTGACTGTAATTTTCATCCAAATTTTGACAACAAGCCTTATATTTAAAATTATTGTAGTTTATCCAATAAATATTGAGCCTCTGGAGACGGGGAGATGTAACCAAATGGCCGTAATTGCTAAACTCTTTGTTAAACCCCTTGAATCAAAGCTGTACTTCAATCACAGCTTAAGTTTTTGAATTAAAATCCATTGTGGTGGTGCACAGAGGCAAAATTACAAAGAATTGTCTCATTGTCCAAAAACATTTGAAACTAACTGTAAATTATGCTTAGAGACCCTCCTGCAAATTAACCAGCAACTTTAAAAAAGGCTCTTCTGCAATCACATCTCATCATTCAGTGCAGCTGGACTTCTATCGTTCCCTCAAACACAACAGCAGTAAACCATCTTCCATCAGCCTGTGCCATTTTTTCTTCTTTTACTTGTTCTCTCACAAATTCATGTTAACCCATCATAATGCACAGCAGTATCTGATGATGCCAAGAATAAATGCTGCCATATTTTCTATAAATCACGGTGACACAAAAGGAAACGGGGGGGGGGGATTGTGGTTTGGTTTTTATTTGGTTTTGTGAGTCATGCAGGTTCCCTGCAAGTGTTTCTGGTTGACTCAACTTGTGTGAAAAAGAGGACACTGTTAAAGATCTGTTGCTAGCTTACATACAGTTAACATATTGCTGATGTTTTTGTCGGCAAGCTGTCACAACTTCACAGGATGCAAAAACACCAATTCTTGAGCACCATTTCCCTGTCCCAGTTCCTTCAAGATTTTTTTGTCTGTCTCCACTTTCTCAAGCATACCCCCTATGAGGGAAGATGTGTTTTGCATACAAGTTACCAATAATCACAAATCCATAGTTCTTGCAGAGAATGTAGACACCTTAAGGGCACATTTGGGCAGACAGTACTTAACGATCCAGAGCGGCAGGGCAGTAGTCAGGCAAATATATTATGATTTATTACCAATAAGAGAGAAAGTGCTGGAGAGAATGCAAAGAAAGGGCATTTTCTCTCCTGCTTACACTATGGTGAGCTTGGATGCACAACAACAAGGACAAGGACAAAAATGTTCGAAGACAGATACAGATCATGTGTGGATTTCAGCAGGGAATATTCGCTTGTGTACAAAAACATGTTAGCTTAATCACAGAGCTTAGTATCTGCTACAGACATGTTGTTCTCTTCTTAGAGATGAGACATAAGGGAGGCAGAGCTACAAAATTAACACCCTGTAGTGGGTGATTGGTAGATGAGGACTGCGTACAGCTTGTTGCACTCACTGTTGTATGATACCACATTGCTTTGTGTAGCATGACTCACTCTGTGATGTAAGGGTGAATCAGAAAGAGCGAGCAAGAAATGTTGATCTACATACAGTAACATTTACATCGCAAGATGATACATTAGTATCTAGATGATGGACAAGAGGTAGTAAAAGTAGAAGAACAGATGTGCCACCTGCACTTGTGAAAACTGCACTGTAATTTGCCATTGATGCCTCAGCAGCAGTCTTTAATCTGTGATCTGTGTAAAGCTGCTTCAGAAAAGAATCAATAGTTGTATTCAAGACGTGTTAGTGAAGGTTGTCTGTTTGGGTGGGGGTGGGGTGTCAAGAGATTATCATGGACACTTACAGGCAAATGATGTAATGCAGCTTTAAAAACAAAAACAAAAAAAACCCCAAGACACCTAACGTACTGAGAAACTAACAACAAAAAAACCCTGATGGTCCCACATCATTCATTATAGATATAAACATCCAAACACACACACACACACTGAAATATTCTCATCTTATTCATAATTGATAGACACAAAATGAGTGTACTTCCACTGATTCCACTAAGATGAAGTAAACTGATGCTATGGTTGCTGCAACATTCGCTTGGGACCCCAGCATTTAGTCTCTCAATTCTCTGAGGAAGCCTTGGAGATTCAGATGCAGACCTAATTAAGATGAGCATTTAATACCTGATGGATGGAATGGCCTTATAAAATATTAGATTTTTGGATTTAAAAAAAAATAAGAAGAAAGCCGTTTTGTCTTGAGTCCACTTAATCTCTTGAGCTGTTCAAAGCACACAGGATTTTTGACTATCAAAGGGTGTGTTTACCAGGGGTATTTTAGCATAAAGCCCTAATGAGTGGGAACAGCAGGATGTAAGGTAGGTCTGAAAAGTCTGGTCTACAGCCACTCTAGGCACTCTAAGATGGTAACATACAATAAAAATATTAGGTAAAGCTTTACTATATACACATTTTGGGTATCATTTTAGCATTTACACCAGGGAAGCACACTGAGGTTGGTGGGAGCATGTATGGCACAAATCTGATCAGCTTTAAAATCATTTTGTTTTAAATAAAAACTGTGTCAGACAGAGGAGGCTGCTCAATAGAGGCAGAGGAGTTGTTTCTCCTCCTCTGTTTTCAAGAAGCATGAAGTAGATTAAAACATACGAGCAATTGCTTGAAATAAACTATTACCAAATTTCAGTGCCATTTATAGAATATTTTTTCTCCTCGGAATGAATCCATTCAAATTTTGATTAAAACGTTTCAACTCCTGGAGGGAAAGCAAGAGAGGAAAATACCGTCTGCATATATGCAAGTGTTTGTGCACACTATATGTACAAAAACCTCTTAATCGCTGCTGTTTTCAGTCCCATTGCCACAGGGGTATAAAATCAAACACCTACCCATGCAGTCCACCTTTACAAATATTTGTAAAAGAATGGGTTGCTATAAAGATCTCAGTGAATTTGAGTGTGGTACTGTAATAGGATGCAAGCATAGCAACAAGTTCTATTCTCCTAGATATTGACTGTTAAGTGGTATTATTTAGGAACCACAGTAACCTCAGCCATGAAGTGGCAGACATAAATTTGAAAAGCATGCTGAGGGGTGTAGTGTGTAAAAGTCAACACTCTGGTTACTCAATAACTGCAGAGCGCCAAACCACCCATTATATTAACATCAACACAAAAGCTGCATGGAGCTTCATGGCCTGGGTTTCCATGGATGAGCAGCTCTTGTAGGTGTAATAGTGTATGTATGTAAGGCGGAGGGAAATCGTCAAGGGGAATCTTGTATCAGTTTATTGCATGGCAATACAAAAGGCCTCCTCCCTAACCAATCAACAGCCAGAATACATTATTGACATGGCACCATGTTAATGATTTTCTCTACTGTACTCTCTGTGAGTGCAATGAATGTTTGTAAGGACAGAGGGGCAAAAGAAATTTAGAAATATATGGTGATAATATGCCAACTACACTCAAATTTTAAAACTACATTTTGTCTAGGCCTATTCCTACAGAGGCCAACATTTATTTTTTTGAGCATTAGTGAGCTACTTGTATTTTTTTTTTAAAACTTTATTTTACCAGGTAAAATGTTGGCGAACCAGTTCTCATTTACAAACACGACCTGGCATGTAATAACCAGCTGAGCACTTAACTTATTGTAGCAGCACTGAAGGACTCCTTGCATAGCCTACTGAGTGCTATGTCTGAGTTCTGGACTGACAGGCTTCTAGTATCAGGGGTGAGCAGTTAATTTTCCCAAGGGGCCTCATGAGAAACTGGGACTGTTGAGGAGGGCCACACCAATGAGCTCAACTCAGATTTGCTCAATATTAATTAGAAGCTTATCAAAGATGAATTGCCCACCCTACCATAGACTGTTTGACCTCTGTTACAACACCTATTTGAAGCCTTAGTGTTTTCACCCTACACAACCATGTATAAACTGGTTGTGATGAGCACGTCAAATCTGACTGAATAAGAGAGGGGCACTGCAAGCTCATGGGGTAGCAGCTAACTTACAAAGTAAGCCATATGTTATATGTTTTACATATATATATATATATATATATATATATATATATAGAGAGAGAGAGAGAGAGAGAGAGAGAGAGAGAGAGAGAGAGAGAGAGAGAGCTATATGCAAGCTAATTGTCAACTTCCAGAAAATGCATTATTTCACACATCAGTAGGCCCTGTGGTAAACAAGAGCTGAGAGGCGACAAGGGCAAACCCCCCCACCACCACCACTCCAATAATTCAGATGTTTGCTTATCCATTATACATTTACAGTATGTTCTGTGAAGCAGCCCACCTTGCTGTGAGCAAAGCAAAAATCTTTTGTAAATTTATCTTAGGCAAGTTGTTTTTAATTGTTAATATGATGATGCACATTCAATCAGATGAGGCCTTTATTCATAAGTAAAGTTGGTAAACAGCAAGCTAATCAGTGATGTGCATCTTGTTCTCCTGTGGGATGCCAAGTAATTATGAATGAGCAGGAGCAGGCAAAGCGAGTTCACTAATGTGCCTTTAGTGCTGAAGAAGAGGATAAGGAGCAGAAAGATATAATTCTACTATACAATAATCCCAGAAAAGGAGGAAAGGGTGAGGAGGTAAAGATGGTGCAGCAGGGAATAGATGGAACAAAATAAGTAGCAGCAGTAAGAGTAGGAGAGGAAAATACAGAGGAGACGTAAAAAACATATTCCCCCGTGACAAGCAAGCTACTTCAAACAGTGTCTTTGGATGAGCCAGCTGAATATTTGACAGTATGTAGTATCTTGTTTTTCATCTCTCATGATCATGCATATGGTAAGAGATACCGGTGTCAGAATGTCTGAAACCCTGGGGTAAAATTTCCAGATGTAGATGTAGATACTCAAAACAGGCATAAAGCAGAACCCTGTTGTGGTGACATGTTTCTGTAAGTGAGTAGCCCCTGCAGTCTATCAAGACAGGCTCTGGAGCGACATGCTGTTTGCTGATCTGACCACCTTCACTGTTTGGTTGTACACCCCGTGGTACTCTGTTGAAGTCTGCAAACACCTCTGCCAGGCACTGAGACATTCAGTCCTCTGAAGATCAAAAGCTCCACATGATGGCTCTCTGATTCATTTTTTTACAGTAAAACCCCTTTGTGGACTTTCAACACCTGCTCGCTCTCGCTATCAGCCTTTCCCAGTGTGTGGTGTGTGTGTGTGTGTGTCCATTGTTTTATTTTGCACAAGGCCAGTGGCATGCTGTGAAAAGCAAAGGCACTTTACATGTGACCAGGAAGAAAAGTCAACGGCTGATTGATCTCTGACCATTCTCCTCTGTTCCCTAGTCATTGCCCATCTATTAAAAGCTTTTAACCACAAACAACAGTACCTCTGGATCTTGTTGTCAAGGCACCAGAAAAGGAAGTTTCTCATGACAGATTTTGATCTATAAGTTAGGGGCCAGTATATGAGGTATGTGCGCGTGCCACTTTGTGAGAATCTTCTAACTGCCTGTGAACCAGCTCTTTTATTGTTTCCATTGCTGCCGCCTCCATTTCTCTCTCTTTTATAACTTCACAACAAATCAAAAAATGGTGTGTAGATAGCACAAGACAATCTGGAGAGCGAAACAACAACTGTCAATTAACCGAAAATGATGCTGTGACATGGCTTAAGTAGTGTGGAGCATGTGTAGATGTTGACAACTCACTCACATTGAATTGTCTCTCATTTCGAGGCGGCAGTGACACATGCATACAAAACGGCTGTCATCCTCTATTAGAACAGAAATCGGTCACAGGAGTTTCCCTCAATAACATACAAACACACACTTAATACACAAACTCCCTTGTAAAAGGCTTGCACACTATAGGAACCTCTATATACACTCATGCACTGATCCTGTAAGCAAAGATGATGACATTATCTGCCGTTATCTGTGACGTTAAAATGAAAATACAGATTTTAGGCATCAATATTTCAGCAGCTCTGTGAATTGCCTCCAAGACATATGCTGCATTATTAAGAGTGAGCTGCTTGCAGTTTGAAGTATGTCATGGGTGATTCTCATTGACAGGAGGGATTCTTTCGGCAGATAAAGAGATGAGAGATACCACAGATATGTCTCTGATCTTTCTGGGTGTGCGGGAAAAGGGGTTCTGCATCCAAGTCTGACTCAACAAATGCATTGTTACATATTGATTCCTGGAAACATTCTGTTCATAAACTTGCATTTCTCCTTGTTCAAACAAATCAGACACTGGCACTGCTACTACAGAAATCAATTGACAAACAACAGCCCCCCCCCCCTTTTTTTTTCAGTGTAATGATTGCAACTGACAGGGCAATAAAAGTCTTTGAAAAGTAGTCAAAGGTTAAAGCAATGTTGTTAGTACACACAGAGACAGAGAGCTCCCCTTTTCACAGCAATCATTCCGTGTCTAATTATCTGCTGAATTTGTAGCACTGCTGTTCACACCAGTGAGCCTGAATGCATCACAGATTACAGTACCGATTTTTTAATCTAGAGCTTTGTAAAATGTGTGTTCATGGTTACAAATGAATTAATATACCCCGGACTATTTAATCAAAAGGTTTAAGTCCAAACTCGCCATCTAGTGTTACGAACGAGGGAAAATCAGTGGAAGTCAGTCACGCAGCTTGGATCATGTACTCTCTATTTTCTCTGTGCAGGAGCCATTAATCTCCTTCACTTGAGTTAAAAGAGCTGAGGAAAATTTACGCAGTGACAAGCAGAAGTCTAACATGGAAAACCTGAGTGAGGATTAACCAAACACACTTAATATCAAAAGTGATCGCCCAGACTGTCACAGTAAAATGTAAGATTTAATTGTCAACATGCAACACAAGGACTTAGGGCAAAATTTCAAATGTTGTAAATGCATGGCACTAATAAAAAAGAAATTGACAGAAATGACTGAATAAATTACTTAGTTTTTTATTTATTTTTTGAAGTGTTGAGGAGGAATTCAGCCCAAGGAAACAAACTGCTCCGGAGTCTGGTGCTACAGCACTGCATCCTTCCTCGTTTTGCCAGATGGCAGTGGGGTGAACAGGCTGTGGCTGCAGTGAATATTATCTTTTAGTATCCTTTGGGCTGCGTGCAGATACTTTACTGTTATCACTGATGCTCACTGCTGGTGAAACTCAAAGCAGCTTGTGATGTTTCTCATTAAGATGCTTTCTAGTGCTCCTCTGTAAAAGTTAGCAAGAACTCGACATGGAAATTTTTATCTTCTTAAGTTTTCTTAAGAAGTACAGCCATTCCTGTGCTTTCTTAACCAGGCTGATGCGTGCCAACAGTGACAGATTCTCCGTGATACTGAGTCCCACGAACCGAAAGCTGTTCACCTGCTGTTCATCAGCTCCACTGATGTAAAGTGGGGCATGAATTTAAGATTATTACTGCAAAATGTTTAAGCAGCACCTTAATGTTGTCTCATTGAGGCGGTTGCAGTTTTATATCTAAAATATTTACTGTGTTTTAAATTATTAACATTTGTTTCTCTTTCGTTTTATTCGTTCAAACATGCATCCTTAAACTGGGTTGTTGCATTAAGACTGAATTTGCAGTAACCTGTAACATGGACTTCCTCCCATTTGCCCAAATAGAGAGAAATGCCTCCTGGATGAAATTCAGTAATTCACTGTGTACTTCACATTTTGACTTGTTAAAGTGCCTTTAGAACTATCTTAACCTTAATTCTTCATAGCACAGATTCAACAAGGTGCTGGAAACCTTTCTCAGAGATTTTGGTCCATATTGGTATGATAGCATCACGAAGTTGCTGCAGATTAGTTAGCTGTACACGCATAATCTATCATCACACTACATACCAAATTGCTCTGTTGTACTGGGCTCTGGTGATGGTGGTTAAATGATAATCGGTTGGTACTAAGGGGCCCAAAGCGTTCAAGAAAATATCCCTCACACCATTACACCACCAACAGCCTAAACCATTGATACAAGGCAGGATGGATGCCTGCTTTCATGTTGTTTACACCGAATTCTAACCCTACCATCAAAATATTGCAGCAGAATTTGACACACATCAGACCAGGTAATGTGTTTGCAATTTTCTGTTATCCAATTTTGGTGAGCCCATGCTAATTGTAGCCTCACTTTGCTGTTCTTAGCTGACAGGAGTGGCACTCAGTGTGATCTTCTACTGGTGTAGCCCATCTGCTTCAAGGTTGAACATGTATGTTAACAGATGCTTTTCTGCATACCTTGGTTGTAACAAATGCTCGAGTTACAGTTGCCTTTGTATCTGAACAGCAGTCTAGACATTCTCTTCTGACCTCTGGCATTAATAAAATATTTTCACTCAGAACTACTGCTCACTGTATTTTTAAATTTTTTTTTTAATTTTAAACCAGTCTCTGTAAACCCTAGAGATGCCTGTGTGGGAAAATTCCAGATCAGCAAATTCTGAAATATTCAGACCAACCAGTCTAGCACCAACGACTCCACGTTCACCGTCATGCAAATCAATTTCTTCACCATTCCAATTCTTTTTTTTTTTTTTTAAAGCCTGTCATGTCTGGCAGATTTTCAATTCCGATTCTTGAACTTCAGCCGATTGCCCATGTCTACATGCCATGCTTGAGTTACTGCCATGTGATTGGCTAATTAGACATTTGTGTTAACATGCAGTTGAGCAGGTATACCTAATGAAGTGGCCAGTGAATTTATGAACAACATTTATGGTCAAAATGTAAAGAACACACACTACCTTTCACTTAAAACTTGAATCTGCAAAACCAAATGTTATGGTTTGATTTAGTGGTGTAGTACAGTAAACAGGTAAAGATTTCAACAACAGTGAATGAGTCAAAATTGTTATTTTTATCTATAAACAATGATTTCTGGGCCATTTTATTTCAGTGATTCATACTCAAAACACACAGTGTAAGTCAAAACAACACTCAGGAATGTTTACACAGTTTATCAGAGTAGCATTAGCTCCAGTCCTGAAATTGCTGTTCCTATGCTGAGGTGAGACTCAGGAGAGGACGAGACTGTGGCAGAAGAGGTTGAAGTTCGGGTTTCTAGAGGCACCACACAGCTTCACTCCCATCAAAGTGATTTGGATTTGGCTGTCAACTCACACCACCACTGGAGCCCCCCCTGTTCAGACCGGGAAACCTCGACCTCTAACCCAGAAATGTCCATATTGATTCCTTTCGACTTGGCTGCTGTGGTGTGGTGCTGGGACAGGTAGGTAGAGGGTCGCTGTGAGGACCATAAATAGAACATCTCAGCGGTCCAGTGAGCGTTTCTGGATTGCTTCAGCCACCACGGTGCGCAGGAGGGCGATGACAGAACGAGGGTCATCACTGCCAATCACAGCACTGCCTGACACTATCATGTTAGCCCCCGCCTAGAACAAATGTAAGCAAACGCACAATGTGAGATAACCTAAAAAAAAATTTTTTAGATGCTTATTTGAGTAGCTTGTTGTGTTTGCATCTTTTACCTCTGCACACTTGTGAATAGTGTCAGGACCAACCCCTCCGTCTACTTCAATGTCTAATGATGGGAATTGACTCCGCAGCCAACTTACCTGGGTCACATATACACAGAAGAGAGCTCAGAAATATGTCAAATACAGTTTTCAGATTAGTGGGACAGTAAAGAAACACCATAATGTTAAAAGTCTGCACAAATCATCTAGTATGCTTTGGATCATTTTTGTAGGAGACGTGCTTTTTAATATTTGGTTTTTACACCATATTTTCACTCACACAAGAGGTCCTCCACAAAATAGAACTAAGTCATCTGAAAATCATCTGTATATGATAACTACAAAGACCTGGCAGCACTTATGCTAATCTTCACATAAATCTGAGCCCACATATCATAAAAATAGCAAAAGATTGCATTACCTTTTTTTTTTTTTTTGCCAAGTCTGAAATACAATATTTTGTATCAACCTGCTGTGGGCTATGCTTGTGTTTAAGGTCAAGGTGAAAGTTAAGTACACCATCAGCTCTAAGGTTTTACATAATGGGACATAAGTTATCTGGTCCTCAGCAAGTCTTAAAATTATTTAAATACAACCTCAGGTGCACATTCAGCAGCAATAACTTTAATTGTTTTCTGTATGACTCTGTCACTCACAGTGTTGAGGGAATTTTAGCCCATTTTTCTTTACAACATTGCTTTAGTTCATTGAGGTTTGCGGGCTTCAAAATTGCCCAGGTCATGTGACTGCAAAACAAGCCTAAAATCATGATCCTTTTGTCACCGTTCTGACAGTCGTATGAGGTGTTTGTGCTGATATGCCGTGTTTGGTTTTCACTAAACATGGTGCTGTGCAGACATCTCCACACTGGCCTTGTCTGTCCAAAGGACATTGTTCCAGAAGTGGTGTGGTTTGTTCAGCTGCTCCTTTGCAAACCTAAGCCGTGCTGCCATGTTCTGTTCAGAGAGATGAGGCTTTCTTCCGTCTCATTTCGTTCAAATAAGCCAAACTTATTCAGTCTGTTTTTAATTGTACTATTATGAACTTTAACATTTAAAATAATAATCTGAGGCCTGTAGAGTCTGAAATGTAGCTCCTGGGCTTTCTGCAAATTCTCTGAGAACTGCATGGTCTGATTTTGGGAGAAATTTGCTGGGATGTCCAGTCCTGGGAAGACTGGCCACAGTCCAGAAATTTTTCCACTTGTGAATAATCCTTCTCACCGTAGAATGATGGACTTCAAATTGTTAGGAAATGCCCTTATAACCCTTCCCAGATTGATAGTGCTTTTGTAAGGTCACTGCTGATGTCTTTCCCCCTTGGCATCATATTAACACACACCTTAACTCCAACTTTATTTTGTCCTTACCTTAGGCATCATGTCATCCATAAACTTTTGTCCTCCAAAGCCAGGTTCAACAGTCATTACCAGAGCCATGTCAATGTGGTTAGCCCAGGGAGCCAGCTCTTCAACAGTAGTACCAGGCTTAATGGCCAAACCCACCTATAACACAGGTGAGGGGTCACTTTAGCCCTCACATGTTTGTATCAAATGCTCATATTTTATATTTTCCTACCAATATCATCTGGTACCACCACAAATATGCATGCATCTCTTTGTGAGACAGTCTTAATCTGTAATTAATGTATAGTTGTGTGACTCTGCCTCTTCATTTAGTATCATTTGCTCACCTTCATGCCACTCTCTCTAATCTCCTTAATGAGGTTTCCAGGGTTGGTGGTGGTTTCTATGTGGAAAGTGTACTGGTTGGCTCCTGCTGCAGCCATCGGCTTGACCCACTGCTCAGGCCGAGATACCATCATGTGCATATCTGCAGCATTGACACTGTCAAAATACTGTGCTCCACAACAATGCGTGTTTTATCATTAAGCTTTTGTTTTCTCTCTCACCAAAGAAAGGGTCTTGGCCTACTGACTTCCTCAAGCACTCCACCATGGGATGGCCAAATGTAATGTTGGGTACAAAGTGCCTTAAAGAGGAAACAAAGAAAGACATTTAAAATGCAACGACTGTGCCCTTGCTTCATCTTGCATAAACAGTTCGCACTGATGTCTTGCGTAAGTGTACAGGAAGGTAAAAATGTCAAAAATAACCAGAAGGACAAGGCAGTAAGACTTTAAAGACAGCATACAGTTTGGCACCCAGAAGTTTTGAACCTCCCAGTTAAGCCAGTTGCACAAATATCGCCTCCCCCAGCTTAACTTTTGACAAGCTAGCTTAGCTTGTTGATGTTAGCAAACTTTGCCTCTCAAGTAGTGAGATTGTAATTGGACTGCTAGCCGCTAGCACAACAAATAATCTACGTGCTAACAAACAGACCCGTCCATAACGTCCAGATGCAGGTAATCCGCCCCCGACTCCATCATTCTCACACACTCGCTGCCCAGACAGGACAGGTCGCTGCTAAGGATGGACGGACCGATCTTTGCACTGTAAGCCATGCTGGTAATGCTGCAGCTGTCTGCATGAAGCCTTGCCGCTAACACCAGGACAAGCTTGCCACAATTTAAAGGCAACTTCCGCTGATACCCTTCAGAATAAAATCCGAAAGCGGTTCCTAAACGTCTACCATTTAGTCGTTCAAGCCTGTAGCATATGCTAAATGAAAGCTAAATAAAAATGAGACAGCTCTTTTTATATTTGCGATCATCGACCTATATTAGAAATCAGTTACTGTTTAAGTAAGTGCCGTGAAATTAAAAATTAATAAAATATTAATATCATTAATATAACCTAATAGGAAGTTTTTAACAGCTTAATTTTTAATTTCCTGTTTTGCTCTAAGTGTCAGTGGGTAGTTTGATAACTTTCTCACATGTTCTGCGCTCACACTTCCGCCTTCATCCGCCTGTCCAAATGGGCACAATGTGCCCATTTGGACACTAGATGGCGCAGAGCTCATGATATTAAACGCCCATATTATATGCTTTTATCTGTACGGCAGAGGGCTGAATAACAAACAATAGTTTGGAAAAAAATACTATAATAGTTGTTTTCCCCATGTGTAATAACTAGGTGCAACAATTTCTAGCATTTGTTTTTTCAAAATCCATTTTTAAACTCTGAAAAAGACTGATGGCAAATGCATTTTCTGAGACATCTTAACAGATCATTATGCAAACACAAATTAGTGAATGAGCTGTTCTACTCATTTTGACCACTCAAAGCCTTTTCTTACTACAAGCCTTATTCACTTATTCATACATATTCATACAGGTGCTTTTTTTCTACACCTCAGGGCTAAGATTCACACACACTCACATATATGCATCAGGGGCAACTTGGGGTTCAGTATCTTGCCCAAGGATACTTCAACATGCAGACTAGGGGAGCCAAAACTCAAACCACCAACCTTCCATTTGGCATATGACCCGCTCTGCCTCCTGATCCACAGGTGCCCCAGTTAGTTTGAGTAATTGGATGCTAGTGTAAAAAGGTCTAAAATCTGCAATTTGTAACCTTTCTGAATTCAAATTATTTAGCATGCTTTCTGCTCCCATTTTCTCTCTGCAACTGGTCATTGATTTATTTTTTAATCTCTCTCTCTCAGATTTCACAGATTTATTCTTATCAGCCACCTCGCTCCATCTGTCTCTGTGAGGCTACATATATGTTAGCATGACTCAATAGATAGAAGAACCCTTTCTGGGCTGGTGTGCAGAAAAATAGGTTTAATTGATTCAAGAGGCTACCTTTCAAGCTAGTATTGTCTGCCAAAGACATTTTTTAACTCTGTTCTTCATAAGACAGAAAATGTCTTGCAGAAATGAAACAAAATGTAAGACTCCTAAAAAATCCTTGAATTCCACAGAATCTGACACTAACTTTGAGCGAATAATGAAACACACACAAAAAGAAAATAAACATCTTTAGCGTAGGTGTATATGATGCTTATTTCCAGATATTAGCCCCCTATAATGTAGTTACGTGTCACATCTTGTAGTCACATTCCTGGTTAGTTGGCACAAGTTTGTATAGAAGCTTTTCAGTTAAGAAAATGAGTTATAATTAATCACAGTCCTACGATTTAACTTATAGCTCTCCTTTGTGTGATTTGTTTGTCACCTTTACCATCTTGGATACAGTCCCCTAAAATAGTTTAAATATTTTTCCAAATGACTGCATAAGCTGCTGTGATTTATAAAGAGCAGAAGGCTGAGATGAGCCTCTCTGCAGCACTCTGCAAACCAGAGTGCTGCAAGAGCAGTGCTGTTATACCCAGATAGGCTAAGCAGAATCTGACATTTAGGAGTTCTGGCCATGTTTTTGCATTATTACAGCAACGATGGAAATACCATCGGCATGGCTTATCCTGATTGACAAGCAGTCATGCTATACAAAGTTTTAAGTAGGACTGAGGCAGAACAAGTTTGCGCCACAGAGAAGTGGGGGCCTCAAGAAACTGAGGACGGCATTACAAAAAAGAAGCTTTGGGGTTTGAAAACCATATAATGGGCTGGTGCAGTTGCTGAAAGGGGTGTTTTATTAGTCGCCTCACAGTCCTTCATAATTTTTCTCTGTGGAAAGTGTCTCTCTCGCTCTCTCAAGAGCAGTTCTGATGGTAGAGGTGATTCACTGCAGCTCATTAAGGGATTTTGAGAAAAATCTCAATTTAGGAGTGCTTGAAAAGTCTCTTTATACTTGGGTCATGCTCAAGGTCAAATCACTGCTGCCAAGCCCAGCTGATGAATTTGTGTTTTAGGTTTAAGAGGGAGTCATTCATTCTAATTTCAGCCAACCATAGGACTCACTGGGGACACTCATGAAAGACACCTTTTTATGGATAAGAGGAGGAGGACCTGCTCGGGAATGTAACATGCACTCATTTGCAGGATGTTGTCAGGCTGTTCTTGCTAAATTTTATTTATATATTCATAATAAATAAATAAATAATTTGAATAACCAGTTCTGTACCAGCAATGTAATGTCACATATATTCACATGTCTATCAGTGTCTATGTACCATATATAAGAAATGTTTCAAAAGTATTGTGAGAAATAATATTACTTTCCCAACACATGCGGTGTTTGTGTTTTAAGATGTTTCTGAATTTTTTTTAAAGATATATTGTAGTTGTCTACAAAGCATGTGAGTGAAGCCATTAGCCATGTTTGTTTATCCCCATGGAGATTGTGTCTGCTCCCAGGCCACCAAAAAACTGCTAATAACTATTTAAGCATAAAAGAAAAGAAAAGAAAAGAAAAGAAAAGAAAAGAAAAGAAAAGAAAAGAAAAGAAAAGAAAAGAAAAGAAAAGAAAAAGAAAAGTAAAGAACATCCACAACTGCACCAAAGACTAAAACAGTTAAATGCGGATTATGTCTCTCTTTTCTAGGTCTCCTTCAGCTTTCAGGCCTCTCTTCTGTGGAACCAGCTCCCAGCTTGGATTCAGGAGACAGACACCCTCTCTATTTTTAAGATTAGGCTTTCACCTCTCCTTTTTGATAAAACTTATAGTTAGGGCCGGATCAGGTGACCCTGAACCCTTCCTTAGTTATGCTGCTATAGACCTAGGCTGCCGGGGCGTTCCCATGATGCAATGAGCATTTCTTTTTCACTCACTTATTTTCACTCTGTGTTTAGACATCACCTACATTTAATCATTAGATGTTATTAATCTCTGGCCCTCTTCCACAGTGTGTCTTTTGTCCTGTCTCCCTTCTCTCACCCCCAACCAGTTGCAGCAGATGACTGCCCCTCCCTGAGCCTCAATCTGTCAGAGGTTTCTTCCTGTTAAAAGGCAGTTTTTCTTTCTCACGTTTGCCAAGTGCTTGCTCATAGGGGGTCGTCTGATTGTTGGAGTTTTACAATATAAAGGACCGTCAGGTGATTTGGTGTATATATACACTGCTCAAAAAAATAAAGGGAACACTTAAACAACACAATATAACTCCAAGTAAATCAAACTTCTGTGAAATCAAACTATCCACTTATGAAGCAACACTGATTGACAATCAATTTCACATGCT
>JAMQGT020001168.1:0-84571 GCA_024447675.2 Pterophyllum scalare | reverse complement strand
AGAGAGAGAGAGAGAGAGAGAGAGAGAGAGAGAGAGAGAGAGAGACAGAGAGCGAGAGAGAGAGAGAGAGAGAGAGAGAGAGAGAAAGAGAGAGACGAGGGGGGACAAGAGAGAGAGAGAGAGAGAAAGAGAGAGAGAGAGAGAGAGAGAGAGAGAGAGGGCGGAGAGAAAGAGAGAGAGAGAGAGAGAGAGACAGAAGAGAGAAAGAGAGACAGAGAGCGAGAAAGAGAGAGAGAGAGAGAGAGAGAAAGAGAGAGAGAGAGGGGGGAAAGAGAAAGAGAGAGAGAGAGAAAGAGAGACAGAGAGCGAGAAAGAGAGAGAGAGAGAGAGAGAGAGAGACAGAGAGAGAGAGAGAAAGAGAGAGAGAGAAAGAGAGAGAGAGACAGAGAGAGAGAGAGAGAGAGAGAGAGAGAGAGAGAGAGAGACAGAGAGCGAGAGAGAGACAGAGAGAGAGAGAGAGAGAGAGAAAGCGAGAGAGAGAGAGAGAAGAGAGCGAGAGAGAGACAGAGAGAGAGACAGAGAGAGAGAGAGAGAGAGAGAAAGCGAGAGAGAGAGAGAGACAGAGAGCGAGAGAGAGACAGAGAGAGAGAGAGAGAGAGAGAGAGAGAGAGAAAGAGAGAGAGAGAGAGAGAGAGAGAGACAGAGAGGAGACAGAGAGAGAGAGAGAGAGAGAGAGCGAGAGAGAGACAGAGAGCGAGAAAGAGGGGGGAAGAGAAAAAGAGAGAGAGAGAGAGAGAGACAGACAGAGAGAGAGAGAGAAAGAGAGAAAGACAAAGAGAGAGAGAGAGAGAGACAGAGAGAGAGAGAGAAGGGTGGAAGAAAGAAGATGAAAGGTTCAATCATTTTAAAGCATTGTGATGGTTGTGATGTAAAACAAAGAAGAAATTTACAAAAGTATCAGAGGCCAAATAGTTATTCTAAGCTCAGAGAAGCTTTCTAAGCATTAAATCTAAGATTAATAAAAAAAGAAGGGTACAGCAAAAATGAAGACATTCTGCCTTTTCTGCCTAAGGAGGGCAGCAGTGCCTCTATGCCAAGATCATAGACACCTGTAGTACTTTAGACAAGAGCCTGAATGTAAGACACTGAAGTAGAAGTGTTCCTAATGCTTTTCTGCAGTTTCAGTGGTTATTAAGGATGAAGTTGACTGGAAAAATCTTTGGGACAGTCCAGATATTTGTAAGATACAAGAAAATACAGAATTTTCTGTTATGGTATGATAAGTATAAAAAAATGTTATTCACATGTTATTCAAGACAGAAACTTTATAACATTCCAAGAACTTATCTTTTTCTTCTTATTTTCTCCAACTTTTCTTTTTTCTTTTCAGCTTTTCCCCCACCTGTCAACTCCTGGCATTGCTGCAATACATATAAATTTATGGAAGAATAACACAAATAAATAAATAAAATAAAAGGAAAAACCTTAACAAGAGGAGCCTATAGATAATCTATAGAGCTCATCTTGGAGCAAACACGTTTGCGGCAACAGTGCGTTCAGATCATAATTCTGCTTGCAAAACCTGACAGACAAGACAGGCTTAAAAAAATTAAAAAATACACCAGTGTTTTCTCCTCTAGCACCAAACCTCATGTGCACTGACTTTTGGTCATCACTGATATCTCAGAATAACTAAACCCTCAAATCTCTAGTGCTCAGCGTGCTCCTCCCACCTTACTAAGTCCTATAAAGAGACATCACAGTGAACAAGTACAGTAACTCATTATTAAACCCCAACTGTCATCCTTTGCTATCCTCTCTTCTCAGTTGCTGTGCTATTTTTAGCATTCAAACAACTGGTCTCCTAAAAATGGGCCTATCCCTCATGAGTAGTGGAAGGGGAGTGCTGCTATGTATGGTATCCACCCCCAGTGTCTTGCAGCCCTCTTTCACTCCTCTTTCGCCTTTGTGTCTGCAGAGAGAAGGCGAAAGAAGTAATGACACTGGGAGAAGGTATTCCTTGGCCCGGAGGACACGTTAAGTTTTTGGATTTCTTTGGACAACTGGGGATGTCTGTAAACTGCCACTGACGGACCACTTTTTCCCTGCAGCAACACTTCTTACATTTCCTCATCTTTTCACGAGCCTTATAGGTGACCTTTTTGAGCGTGCAGCTCCATACTGTGAAACTAAATTATACTCCGGGGGTGTGTGGACCATGCTCTCCCTGTGGTTGTTCTTGCTCCCCTGCCTAAACTTTGTGCCTCAGACCCTGGCTGAGAAGGGCCTCGAGTTGCCACAGTATGATGGGAAAGACCGTGTTCTTGATATCAATGACAAGAACTACAAGAAAGCTTTAAAGCAGCACAGCATGCTTTGCCTGTTCTACCATGAGCCCATAGCAGACAGCAAGGAACTGCAAAAACAGCACCAGATGACAGAGTTGGTGCTGGAGGTAAAGTATAAGGAAGAGGAAAACAATGCATGCAATGCTGAAAAGAGGCGCAAATCAGGGAGAAAAGTGCAGGTAACTTCAAAGAAAGAGTTGGCACTCAAGGAGATGCAGGAAAAAGAAAAACTGATATGGTTCGGTTGGGTAGCAGTGGTGTGAGAGAGAGGGCGCTCATAATCCCATCAAATAGACTCATAAATGACTCCATGTTAGTGCTACAACAAGCAGAGAGGGACCTGGTGAGCTGTAAAACTCCAGCTCCATGTTAATCTTTGCATATATGAGCTTCCTCAAGGTCAGTGTGTGTGCAGCAGTCCAATGAGATGCTGTGCTGTCACTTGAGGTTATTTCAGTCTGATTCAATGTATGCTTCCTTTCCACCGAAACGCATGAAATTTATTCTCCCCATAATTCTCCTCTGCTGGCAGAAATAGGCCAAGAGCTCATTTATATTATGTTTTTGAGCCACACACCTGAAGGACGCTGCGACCTTCTCCTCTTTGGTAGACTTGTCAGAGCAACAATAAGACTTAAAAGTATTTTGTATTCAAGTAAGCAGATGGAGACATGTTTATGTCATTGATTTTTTTTTTTTGTGTGTCTGTTTGAATCCCATATAAAACTGCGCACCCCACCCTGTCTCATATTACACACAGCAGAGGACGTGTTGCTCTTTAAAAGTAACCTGAGCCCAGACGTGCAGTCCTGACATTAGCTTCACTGATTTTTCACAAAACAGTGGGCCATGTTGCTACTGAGTCAAGCTAACATGAAACCATCTGCAGTGTACAAAAAACTGATCACAGTGATGCCTACTAGTTTGCAGTATCCTGAGGTCTGTCCCCATCTTCTTTTTTTTTTTTTTTTTCCAGTTTACAATACTTTATACTTCTACTACATTACAGCTCAGGGGAAATTTTAAATTAAAGTCCCTAGAGACAGGATTGAATCAAGTCACATTTTGTTTGTGACAATATAAAAAGTTGCTGAAATGACAGCTGAGACGGGCTCCAGCTTCCTCGCAACCTTGAAGTGGAGAAGTGGAAGAAAATGGATTGATGGACGGACATGTGAAATGAGTGTGTTTATATAAGTGCATTTTGCTGCCCAAAACAAACTTACTTCAGCAGCATTTCAAGATGTTGTAATGATAAACCAGTGGTATGAACTAAATCGTGTTTTGTTTACGGTCACTTTTTCATTCTGGCAGGTTGTTTTACTGTAAATGTTGCTTCGGTGCAAATAAAGTAATGCAACTGGTGCACTGTAAAGTAAATAAAATGGAGATCCACTCATGAATCCACAGGATACCGTTAACTATCTTGACTAATAGTTAATCCAAGTATTAGTGAAGATCACCTACTGTATTTCACGCCACAATTGCCAGAACAATTATATGTATAATCTTACTTTGGCTATATTTAGAGCAAGGCAGTCTGAATGATTATGTAACTGTATCTCTGCGTGGGCAGCTTGGGCACCTTCTGACATACTGCCAACTTTGGTCCTGCTGTCAAGCTCCCATTCACAAACACAGCCCCATTTGACATTTATACTGAACTTGCGTCACTTTTTCCAGCACTCAGAAGTCTTGTTCTTTTACGTGCTGTGTGTTCAGTCCAGTTCTTACAATTTCTTCCTTTGTGACGTTTTTGTTTTGGTTGCAGCTTGTAGCTCAAGTTATGGAGGAGAAGGACATTGGGTTTGGAATGGTTGACTCCCACAATGATGCAAAAGTAGCCAACAAACTGGGTGAGTATTAGTAGTGGCACACACCTGGTGTTTTATTTAACCTCGATCTGATTGGTACTTGCATGTTTAGATAAAGAGGACTGCCTTTAATTGCAGACAATTATAATGACTGTTAGTCAGACAACTTTAGGAAGAGCACTTGGATGAATGTAATGGTATTTCATTTCTTCTGATCACAGGCTTAGAGGAAGAAGGAAGCGTGTATGTTTTTAAGGCCGATAGAGTGATCGAGTTTGACGGTTTGCTCTCTGCAAACACTCTGGCGGAGTTCTTGTTGGACGTAAGTAGACTTGCTTAGGGACTGCTTCCATGAATCACTACCAGTCACGCCCTCCAATCATCTTCCATTGCCTTCTGTCTTTCTCTAGCTGTTGGAGGAACCAGTGGAAATCATAGGGAATGCTCTGGAGCTTCGAGCTTTTGACAGGATGGAGGAGGACATACGTCTCATCGGTTACTTCAAGAACGAAGATTCTGAGCGTGAGTGTGCATTTATTGATTTATTTTTTTGTCTACACACAGCACACTGCATTGTTAGATGGGTCTGTGATTGTCTTTCTGTGGCTCATGCCCTTCATTGTAACATGGATTTTAACCTCCTCATCTCCATGGATTTACAGATCCATTTTTACCACTACTGCACACACAGCTGCCACTTCCTGCCCCCACCCCCCATTTACACACTATTGAACAACTGAGTGTAGTAGAGTTAACTTGCAGATCCAGTACATCCCATCTGACCAGCTGTGGGAATGATAAGCTAGGGTCAAAGTTTAGCTATTTCCGCTCCCCATTGTGCAAATGTCAAGTAAACGATGGCCAAAGAAAGGACAAACAGATGCATGTGCAAAAAACAAGGAGAGGCTTAAAAAACCCCCAATACTAACTTGTTTTTTTGTTCATTTTTTCTTTTCAACTTAGACTACGAAGCTTTTAAAGAAGCTGCAGAGCAGTTCCAGCCCTACATTAAGTTTTTTGCCACATTTGACAAATCTGTAAGTTACAAACAAACAAACACGTAAAACAATGAAACACTTGAAAGTTTAGTCTTGACAGGTCGGTTTTTGTTGCTGTAGGTGGCCAAAGAGCTGAGTCTAAAAATAAACGAGGTGGACTTCTATGAGCCCTTCATGGAGGAGCCCATGTCCATCCCAGGCAAGCCTCACTCTGAGGAGGAGCTGGTGGAATTTATAACTGAGCACAGGCGGTAAACAAAGAATAATGCTCCACTTAATTGTATAAACATGTGCATAAAGACATGTTTTCATGTGTATTCTAACACTGAATGTATTTTCTGTTCCATCAGACCAACGCTGCGAAAGCTACGTGCAGAAGATATGTTTGAGACCTGGGTGAGTGATGTTTGCTTGGCGGCAGAGGAAATTAACACTTCCAGTTAACTCATATTTTGGATTCTTTCTCTCAGGAGGATGATATTGAGGGCATCCACATTGTGGCCTTTGCTGAAGAGGAGGATCCTGGTGAGAGCATATTACATAATGAAGTACCACTATATAAAAGAGATGCTGAGCATATTTGCTGCAGAAATGGGACACTAACTATTCAGTCCTAAGGTGTGTGCTCTTTTGTAATAAAAAAATGATTAAAAGGTATGGAATTTAAAATGAATAAAGAAATACAAATAAATATAAATACTGGCTAAAAACATTTTGATGACATAAAGAGATGAAGAGTTTTTTTTTTAACACAACAGTGAGAGATAATTGTCTCATCTTGTGTCAGATTCTCAGGCAGTTTTGGGATAATGCTTTTTCCTTTTTAGATGGTTATGAGTTCTTGGAGATCCTTAAGGAGGTGGCCAGAGATAATACTCACCTACCTGAACTCAGCATTGTCTGGATTGATCCTGATGACTTTCCGCTGGTGAGCTTAACAACTCTTGGCTGATACAGAGAAGCAGACAAAAAAGAAGTGAAATACAAAAAAGGAAATCATAGAACTTTAGATCATCAGGCCTCATGCTCTCTCCCTCTTTTGTTTTATTTTCTGCTGACCCCATTCAGCTGATTCCCTACTGGGAGAAGACCTTCAAGGTGGACCTGTTCAGACCACAGATCGGAGTTGTCAATGTTACCGATGTAAGTTACAACCTGTCACCACTGACATAGATGACACATACATAGGTTTTCCTGACACTGTCTGATCTGCGTGTGTGTGTGTGTGTGCGCGCGTGAGAAGGCAGACAGTGTGTGGATGGAAATGGACGATGAGGAGGATCTGCCCACAGCTGAGGAGCTGGAGGACTGGATTGAAGATGTGCTCTCTGGCAAAGTTAACACTGAGGATGATGATGAGGACGAGGATGATGATGAAGATGATGATGATAATGACAATGAAGATGATGATGAAGATGATAATGGGGAGGAAGAAGAAGAAGATGATGATGATGATGAGTAACTTACAGTGTGACTTGAGTAGTAAATGTTTCCTCTTCAGTGTGAGTCTAATGTGGACATCAGTGTCAGCTCTGTGCTACAATAGGTTTAATTTAAGAAATAACTATTTTTGCACTTAACATGTGCCTGCTATTATTATTAAAATGTCATTGTTGCCCTTGAAAAAAACTTCACAGCATTTGCATTTAAAAAGGTAAATGTTGTATTATTATGATTATTGTCATATATATAAAACTGCCATTAAAGGAGTTTTTCCACTTCATCCAGAATGCCTGAGTCCTCGTTAGAAACACTGCTTTTGATGATAGTGCTCCCTTCCTCTGGTAATTACTGTCTGTTTAGTTAAATGCCCCGAGTGTCAGTAAACCAAAGTGGGCGGCAAATCTGTTTTTCCATTTCTGTTTGCTTTTATACCAACTCCTATGTCAAGCAATAAGATCTGGAGTGCAATGTTTCATTTTCTTAGATAAGCTGCCTTTTTATTCCTGCTAGACAGACAAGCAAACAAACCTACTGACAATCTTTATTTTCACTTTTTAGTCTCATTTTTAATCACTACATTTCTCCCTCAGGTAAAATCCATCAACAATTTCTGGATCAAGAAGTAACAAACTGAATTTAAGTTTTTATACCCCAATTTGAGGCGGCACACCGGACTTCTCTGAGAAGTCAAAAAATTTTTTGTAAAACAATAAATATTAAAATTATTGGATAACAACAATATTTTAGCATCAGAACGATCATTTTGATCGAAGAGTTTGCACATACTGGTGGATTAACACTTAGAAAAAAATTTAAAATGTTGGCAATTACCAATACTGTTACTGACCACCACCCAGCCTTACATTCAGTGGGTATAATACAAAAATATAGACAAAATATAATGAAGGAGGCATATATATAAATATTTTTTTTACACATAATCAAATAAAACTTCTGGAAAGTGAAACTTGTTTCCAAATGTAACTAAAATACCAGCACGGTCTTCTAAAACTTCACCACTGATTAATCACCATTACATGGAAATAGAACAAAAATCAAATCCCCTGAAAAAGTCAATACAAATATTTATTTATTTATTTTTACAAATGTGACTTTGACACCGCTGCAGTAATTCTGAAGGTTTCGCTGTATAAAAGGAGACGGGGGGAGGAAGTCGTGACCTCTCAGCTGCATCGCATCTGGACATTTGGGAGAGCGATCTCTGTTTTCATCACTGGGTTTTTTTTTCTTCTTTTCTCTTTGACTCGGTTTCTTTCTCACACGCATATGCTGAAACACACAAACTTGAAAACTGCACATGTATGCTGAGCACATCCTAAATATGTCAAACTGAGGCACATGTGTAGTTGCACAAGAGAAGGTATTTACAACCATCAACACCCCTAATGGGCCCTAAACAAAACTACACCCTCTGTAAGCACAGTAACACTCTTGTAAATATAGATTTACAACACATCAAGCCTTATATATAGAAAAGGTTTAAAAAATACACATCAAATATCCTCACTCATTATGACAGAGTTCCAGCAGTTGTAGGCAGGTGGCAGTAGTGTGACACCGAATACTGGCAGCAGAAATACTGACACTGGGTTGAGTTGTTCCCAATAAATTAATCTTGTTATAATTTTGACTCTTGCATGCAGCAAGCAATAATGCAACATTCATTTTAAATGCGTAAATAAAGTACTTCATGTTTTGAAATTGCATCAGAAATCTGATTTTAAATAATTTTTTAGGTTGTGTGTTGTGTTAAGCCCATGCCTGATTAGATGTCACTGGCCAACAAGGTTTACATTACATGGAGCAATGCTGCCATAATCAACCAAATCAAGATTAAAAAAAAAAAAAAATCAGGGCCATATGTTCTGAAATCATAGAAGTGGGTACATTTTTAACGTGAGATGTGTTTTGCATAATCTGTCCAAATAAGATTCTGCTGGCTCTCATGTCAGATCCATGTACACTGCACACACTTACACATACACAACAGGTATTGAGATATGTTCCTTCACTACATATTGAGTAGACTGTCTGTATTCAGTTGCAGCGTAGGTGGCATTTATTGAAGACTACAACTGCCAAAATCAAAAATAAATAAAGTCTTAAACTAAATGCATAAAAATATTTAAAATAAACTTAGCTTTTTTTTTGTTTTTTGCTAATTGATTAACAATTGCAACAGTTTTCCTATTTATTTGCTTTCCTGTTTCATATTAATTTTTATTTATTAAATGAATATTCTTTTGGTAATACAGCAAGCCTTATAAATACAAAAAGCTTCAGGCTGAACCAAAGAGCTCAGGTTGCATTCTATCTCTTGCCCTATGACAGCTGGAATGGTCTAGCCGCCGCCCACGACCCTGAATTGGAAAAGCTTTTAAGAAAATGGATGATTATTATTTTCTTTATTTCCTCATATGAGCTGGGTTAGGCTCCATCACCCCCACACAACAGGACAGTATTTTTCTATTCTAATTGTGCAAATACTCGGGCCATCACTGGGTCACCTTTCCAAGTGGCTGATCAATGCCAGGACACAACAAACCTAGCTGCCTCTCATTGGGATATTCATAATGAACTAAGACAGTGTGCCAAACTGTAAATAATGCAAAAGTACAAAAATTCTAATTAATGGCACATTTTTATAAACAAATTAAGGCCTATTTTGATTTTTTAAATATTATTTGTGATCTTTAACAACTTGATTTATTTATGATTTTGGCAGTCTCTGTCTTCTGTCATTTTTAGTACATAAGACTTCTTTGAATTGTCTGACAATTACAGACACATCTATCTACAGTCCAATTATCTCAACAAGTACAGCGCAGACAGACGGGGTAGAAATTTTTTTGAAATGGTTAAAAAAAATCATTCAAGCGTTACATGATTTTGGTATAAAAAGTCTGTAGGGGTAAAGCATATTCACGTATAAATACTGTACATACATCTGCAATACAAGACAATTAAATAATAAATGCTTAGACTGAAAAAGAGAGCTTCAGTTCATGTCAAATGTCCTGGTCACTACAGTGACATGAAAGAGAAGGATAGACCCCAGTGTACATTATGATAAAAACCAGACAAACACACACAATTGCATTCTTAAAATCTCAAACACTCCTGTGCAGGCACACACTGGCACATGCACATAAAGGAAACTCTGGAAAAGAAAAGTTTGTGAGGGTCATCTGTAGTGCATAGAGATGTAACTGAACTGTGTTCTGCAAATGTCACAACAGAGAACATTTCAGTGCATTTCTCCTAGTTTTCTGTCTTTTATCATCTTTCAAGACTCCCGGGACAAAGACAAAGACATAAATACTCTATATGTGAGAAAACTACATAAACATGGGTACAAAAAAAACAGTACAAAAGGATTTCAGTTGGACAACCGTAACAGTTCTGTAAGTCCAGAGCAGCAGCGCTCGTCCACTCTGCCACTGTTAAACTGAGGTTTCTGATTGGAGCAACAATAAAAATTTGTGTGACTTGGGATCGATGTACTCTTCAGTCAGTCGGATATAAGGGATGCCCTTGATGGTGATGGCTAAACTAAAGTCGAGACACTTCAGCAGGAAACTCTGTCCCCTCTTTAATGCCGCTGGTCACAGACGCCTCGCTCACTAAGGTCCACTGATCAGCCATCCAGCGCTCTGGGCCGTACTGCAGGGTTGGACCCGGGACTAGATAGGCCTCGAGGAAGGCCTGCGCACACAGAAGCAGCTCATTATAGTCCACTATATAAAGACAATTTTTAATTTTAAATTAAAAGTTTTTTTTCTGACAATAATATGATACACATTTCGGAGTTTTTCATATTTCTTGTGCAGTTAGGGATTATCAAGATTTTCAGGGCCTACGTTTTTGTTTTTACTTCAAATACAGTCCTATATACTGGACTGAGGTTTAAGAAGTAAAGATTTGAAGAGCTGAAATACAAGTTTAAAAGTTCACATTAGTGCAGGTCTGCACATGTAATAATAATATTAATAAACCAACAAAACCAAATTTTTTAACTGCCACTGTGGCCTCTCTTCCAACACCTCCTGCCTATGTCTTCCCTGCAGCTGTCGATAAAGATTGATTACATTGCATTTATACTACCCGTGTGGTGCTTTCTTTTGTTTACCATCATATCTGAGGAGCTACACTGACAGAAATGAATCCCAGCATGATTCTAATAAGTTTGGTAAACACTGCCTTCTTTTTCTTCATTCAGTTCCTCCCTTTAGTGGATCATCTCACTGTACGCTTTTCATCCTATTCTGTCACACCAACCCTCTGCATGTCCTCTTTCACTACATCCATGAATCTTCACTGTGGTTTTCCTCTTTTCCTCCTGACTGGCAGCTCCATCTTCAACATCCTTTGTCTAGTATATCCACTGTCCCTCCTCTACACATCTCTCTAATGTCTCAAACCATGCAACCTGAGCTGTTACTCTGATGAATTCATTTCTAATCCTGTCCATCCTGGCCACTCCTATTGAAACTCCCATCGCCAAACCACATGTCATAGCAGGTATCACTTTCATTCTTGCTATTTTTGTGTCATAAATCACACTCCTTGGTAAACACTGCCTGTTGGTAAAACTATTAACAACTTATCTGCTGTTACAACAATTTCAGGCCAAGCTGACCTTAGGGCTCATATTATTGACCAGGCAGAAAGCAAGATGCTTCTGGATGCTCTCCATGCTATGACAGTGCTGCCTCCTGGTGGTGCGGAGGTACTTCTGCAGGGCCCGAGCCATAGAGGGAAATATGGCCAGGGCCGCCTCGCGCACATCCATAATGTCAGATGGTGTTGCACGCTCATCCTCTTTCTTCATGCGACGGACGTGTGTGAAGGCCTCCTCAACAGCAACTACCAGCCTGACAGAGAAATAACACACAATATTTTTTCTGTATATGAGGTGCAGGTTAGCTTTTGAATGAAGGAGACAATGTTCAATCAGATCTGTGCTATGATCAAAGTGTTACAGAAATGTTATAGGGTTTGAGTTTTGCCTGAAAGTGACATGCAGTTATTTAGCTTGTAAAATTGCCATGAAGTTTACATATAAACATGCATGACTTAGTGCCTTTTTAGCAAGGCTACTCATGTTAGTGTGTTGTTTTTTTTTTTTTTAACTATACACGTGCTTGCATCAGGGTAAAAACCCAACTGGATGGATATATTTTCATGTTTAGCTCTTATAGAGATGATGACTGACTTTTGGGGTGTAGGGGAAGGACATCTGCCCGCCTTCTTAACATTTCTGCTTTATAGCTTTCATCTGCCCTCTGTCCATGCCTCTTGTCTCCCAGTGTATCCATCTTCCAAAGCTTGAGTTTTACTTCTGTGTTGAATCCATGTAGCAACTACGATGTAGCTTGTGCAAGTGGCTGACATCACATTTATACCATTGCTGTTGTGCCTCCATTGCTCTGTAATTTCACTCCCAAAACTCAAGCTGGCAGCACGGTTTTTCCCTTCAAGTTGATCCAGTCTTTTCCGATTGATTTGAAAAATGGTGGCAGAAGAAGAAGTAGCCAGAACTATGTTGGTGTATGATGTATATGGCGTTGACAGGTACTGTAGTTACATTTCTAGGGAGGTGCATGTCAGGCTAAACTGTAAGTTACGTCACAACTACTGTGGAGATTTAATGCAGGAGCAGAAAGCCACTGTAACGTTAAGACATTTTGCTCCAATGACTCACCTGGCTCTACGTTTGCGGACTCTTCTCTCATAGTCGGCCTCCTCATAGTACAGCTCATTGTGGGCGCTGTCTTTACGTTTCCCGGCAGCTGTAACCATAGCCCGTGACTGATTTCCATTACTTGGCTGAGCCCCTGCTGCATTCCCTGGGGCTGTACCAGAAAGAAAGTACAGTAGCAAATTGGTCGTACCATTTTGAGGTGGGGGAGGCAGTCTTTAACCGGTCAGTCTCCCCACCAGTGATTAATGGACTGCACATCAGTCTGAATCATTGAAGGAAAATTGAGATCTTTTTGTTAGTGGTGTAAAACAACTGTGATTCTAGCTTCTCAGCCAGTATTCCCATCTTACCCTCCACTAAATCGTGATAAAGATTTGATACATTCTTAATTTAAGCACAGAGAAAGGAGGAAATTTCTCCACGCTCACTATGATGTGGAAATCTTTTTTATTGAGGGGTTGGATTAAATATTCATCATTTTACACATCAAAGACCATGTGTGAATTTACTGGTTTGTGTGGCAAACCCATCAAACTAATGGGGCTTATACAGCAGTATATGCAGTTTCACTGAAGTGAAATAAGATTTGGTCAATATTCATGAAGAGTACTACATCTGGATGTAGTTATAGTTAGTAAATGCTGCAGGTCAGACAAGGATATAAATTATTAATCTGATCTGCACATGTGTGTTTATGCTTGTGCATGCAGGTGAGAAAGAGACACTGAATGTAGTGATGAAATATTGATGAAAAAAATCCTCCCAGTGTGTACTGTGGAGAAACTGCAGTGAGATAATTTGCGGAAGAACCAATTGTAGATATTTTTCCACTGAAAATACGAGTAAGCATGAGCCTCTTACACATCCTTTCCTACATATTCGTACTATGAGAAGAGTGACTGACTGAGATAGAGAAAGGCATGTGTGGGAGTTGACGAAAGGAAAAAAAAAGGGGGGAATGAAGGAGCTGGAGCTGGAGACAGTGTGAGCAGGAGGAAGGAGAGATGTGGGAGTATGTGAGGAATGAGTGTTACACTGATGAATTATTTAAGACTTGAAATTCCACGGCCCCCCTAGAGGCCCTTCCGCTGCACTTTGATAGGAAAGGGGGTGGGGTGGATGAAAAGCAGTGTGAGGACACTGTATCCCACACTGCATCCCTGTTATATCCATCAACAAATCCAGTGTTGTGCAGCCGGTGTGAGATTAATAGGTGGCGAGCTTAAGACCCTTTCAACTGCAGGAAAGAGCGTGATATGTGGCATCACAGGATGTGTGCAGAGAAGAAATATATCTAGAACACTGTAGCATATGCGTGTGTCTAAGTGTGCTTTTTTTTTTTTTTTTGCTGCAGATGCAATATGTCAAAGAGAGAAACTTCACAGCGCAGTAAAGATGTTGACGACTCAAGTAGGAAATTAGCGTCTCCCTGTGATGGTGAGGGCTTTTATCTGTACTTACTGTCAAAAAGGTATGTTCTCAGTTTGTTTTTAAAAGCTACTCATTGAAGCCAGAGTATCACAAAAAGCAAGCAGACAGTTAAAACAAGGGAAAGTGAAGGTAACAACAAAGGGGCATCAGCAGAAATATTATATATAAACTATTGGGACATAAGAGGCGACTGACCATCTACATTGTAGACCTTTAACCCAGCCAGGTGTTTGGCGGCTCGGTGTTTGGAAGCAGAGAGCAGGGCCGGGTTATGGAGTGGAAAATCTCTGTAGTAATACTCCAGAATGGACAGAGCAGCTCTTTGAATACTGCGTGAGGCAAGAGGGAAAAGAGGAAACTTAAAGACAAAACAGTTCATAATTACCCATAAATCCACTAATCAGTTAGCCTTTAGGTGTTCTGTGAATTCTGACAACCATGCCAGTAAACAGTGATTGAATTAAAAGAGCAATGCTCTTATTTAGATATAAAATTCAATAAAACTATTTGAGAAAGAATATTACCACAGATACTATTTATTTAATTTCACAAATTCATCTTCCTGGCAAAAACGTGGCATCTACATTACCAACAATGTACCTCAATTGCTGACAGTTCAGTGGGAAAGTGTGTTAGGGCTTGCTGCAAGCATCTGACAGATAAAGAACAGGCTACTGAGGTCATAAAGATAACACTTGATGACCTCCCTGCTACTCTTAATGCCGAGTTTTGACACTTCAGTATATGCCAAAGATGTGGTTTGACAACCACTATAATAGGTTCCCTGTTTTTCTAAGGGTAGCCCTAGTAAGACGTATAGGCAGAGGTCACACTAGCTAACTTCTGATGCTCGCCCAGACATTTTTCTCTGGAAGCAGGCCTGAAATATGACAGAAACTGCTCTGTTCAGAAAAGAGAAATAAGGGTCACCCCTAGTAGGTGTCCAAGGGGGAGAGAGTTAAGAGAGACCCTTTGTACACGCTGCACTGCTGTACCATGTGAGCTGCTACTGGGATGCACCATCTTCAATTCAATTTTCAGGCTTGTCATCTTCACCCAGTGAAGACCAAACTGACCTCACATGAAGCCATTTACAGTGTCACCATATGAACTCCTCCAAGTAAGCCATATAAATTACTGGAAACGGTTAATATAGTATGAATCCTTTTCTTTTTCTTCTCCGGGTCCTAACCTCTTGTTTACCATTCCACGAATTAATTTTAATCAGATGAAGGCCCATTATTAACCCATTAAATTGTTAGCCTTATCACACAAACATAAATACTAATTTCTAATAATAAACTTATCCAAAGCAGAAACAAAGACAGTCATATGATGAGTGGCTTTTTCTCATCCCTCCCCCTGAACTCCTAGAATAGCAAACCAGTCAAGGACACTGTAGAGTAACTCAATTACTGCCGGTGCCTGTCTTCCCTGTGGCCATAAGCTTCCAATTACAAGCATATGTCAACAAGGAGAGCAAAATGGCCGAGCACAGAAAGGTCAGATCCACACGTGAAAGTGTGAAACTTATTGATGTCCATCAATCTTGCGTTTGCTTTGGAAACACACACAAAGCCAATATGGTACAACTGCAGCATGCGTACCTGAGCTGTCCTATGTTGTAGTGACGAGTCTCTCCATCTGTGGAGCGGTTGACACACACGCTGTAGCAGGGCTGGAGTTGGCGGAGTTCCAGAAGTACGACTGCCAGGTAGTGAACAAACAGCTGGGAGTCCACGAGGGACACGGCAAACTGGACGATACCGTGGTAATCATCATCCTGCTTGGACCACATCACAGGTTTAATAAAAGTTTCATTGCTATTAGATAAAAGCTTTTTTCTTTAAATTCAATTAAAGCCTTTTTTAAGACTAAATGAATTAGATTAAAGTAATACTGGGCTACATGCAAACGGCATACCATAAATTAAGCTAAAATATGTCACAAAAACCTCCTGAAATGCACAAATAAAATACACGTCAAACCCACCTGAGCATCAAGGATACGGACCCCGTAGAAGAGCCAATAAGACATGGTGAGCAGGAGCGTGAGTGTGATGAGGAAGGCACGATACACACACACTCTTGGCAGGCATGCCCGGCTGGGCCGCAGAAACAGGGCCCAAACAGCAACCAGGAGGATGAGGAGCTTGAAGGAAATGGAGAGGAAGAGGCCCTCGCAGGCTGCACCACACACCTGCAGCCTGTCGGGCCACATTACTGCTGGAAGAAGCAGGAAGACCAAGGGCGTGGCAAGCACCAGCAGCCCCACGCATGAGCCCACAGCCAGGGGAAGATAACGCCGGAAACCTTGGGTCCGGTCCTGTATTCCTTTCCCCAGGCCCACCACCTCCTCCTGGGAAATACTGAGCTCCGAGGTTCCCGTAACAGCGGTGGTGGTTTCTCCCCAGTTATCATCCTGAAAGGATGAAAAGGAATAGATGAATAAAGTCTGTGTTTCAAGCCACTGATGTACTTTTGGGTGTGCTGGATTGCCTATGCTGTCAGTTAAAGGGGTTATTTATTTAGACTGACACAGTCTTTGGAAGTTTGCATCGGTACACCACTACAGTGGATTTTGAGTCAAAGACGTGCAGACTTTCAGCTTTAATTGAAGCGGTTTAACAAAAGTAGAGTTTAACAAAAAGTTTAGGAATTACAACCATTTTTTACTCATGGCCTCCCACTGTCAGAGGCTCAAAAGTAACCAGACAAGCTAACATAATATTCTAAATATAACAATTGTTCTTAATACTTGGATGACAATCTTTTGTAGTCAATGACTTCCTGAAGTCTTGAACCCATGACCATCACCAAATGCTGCTTGAGATGCTCTTCCAGGCCTTTAACTACACCTGTCTTCAGCTACTGCTTGTTTGTGGGTCTCTCTGCCTTCAGTTTTGTTTTCAGTAAATCAAAGACATGCTCAGTTGGGTTGAGATCAGATGACCGACTTGGTCACTGAAGAATATCCCATTTCTCTGCTTTGAAATTTTTTGCATTATGCTTTGGGTCATTATCTATTTGCATGATAAAGTGCTGTCTGATCAGTTTTGCAGCATTTGGCTGAATCAGAGAAGAGAGTACACTTTAAAATTCATCCTGCCACTTCTATCAGGAGTCACATGATCAATACACAGTAGTGACCCAGTTCCACTGGCAGCCAAACATGCCCATGCAATAACACTACCTCCACTGTGTTTGATAGATAATGTGGCTTCAGATCATGAGCTCTTTCTCTCCTTCACATGTTTCTCTTCCCATCATTCTGGTACACGTTACTCCTGGTTTCATCTTTCCAAAGAACATTTTTCCCAAACTGTGCTACTCCCTGTTCTTCAGTGTAATCAGTGGTTTCAGGGAGGTGTACACTTGTACACTCTGACAATGATATTCTGTGATCTTTCCGGCTTTTCGGTGTTGCTGAGCTGTCCAGTGCATTCCTTCTTTTTAAGAATGTACCAGCTTGTTGATTGGACCACTCCTAAAGTTTTTACTGTCTCTCTGGCAGGTTTATTTTATGGCATCCTTCACTTGCATCAACAGCTCTTAGGACCTCACAGTAAGCGTTCCAGAAATAAGCTACCAAATAAGTTTAACACTTTGAGTCAGCTCCAGTATATCGTCCAATTACTTTTGAGCATCTGAAAATGGGGAACTATGCATACTACAGTATGCATTTAATTCCAAAGTAGCTAATGCAATACTATTGAAATAACAACACTGTGCTCCTGGTCAAAAATTATGGCAAAAATGATGACTGTGTTTTATGTCCAAATAGCGGTCAGCTGTCAGTCCCTGGTCTGTTTTTTCTTGATACACCAACTTTTGACTGACAGTTTGTTTAGATGTTAAGCAGCACAACATCCACACCAGGTACCCAGACCAGTACAACTACTGTTCTTATTTGTTTGCTTTGTTCTAACTGATAAAAGGGTAATTCGCAAAAAAAGAAGAAAAAAACTTGTTAAAAGCCTCCGATTACTATAGAAGGATGCATATCGAGGAAACACACTGGCACCACATTCACTTTTTTCTCAACCATAATAATGGGATGTCTTGAATACTGAATATTATTTTCAAACAACAACAAAATGTTGTGTGCCATCCAACATCAAAATGTTTGATGGATACCTTCCTGGAGACAACAGAATTTGTGGTCTAGACACAATGAGCTGAAAGACACTAAAAATGCTTTGGAGAGGCAATTTCACCCAATTCTTTGGTACACTGTTGATACAAAATAGTGCAGTTTTAAATGTCTTTTTCTTTTTAATGTTGCGAATACCAAACACATTTTTGAGACTAAGAAAACTGGGCCCATAAAATACCATAAGTCGACAAACCAGAGTCAAGTGATGAACGTGAATCAGATAGACAGCAGTGCTTCCATCTTCCCATTTCCTCCTTTCTTTGCACACAAAAGCACCACAGAGTCTACACACCATGAATACAGCTCATCCTTCATGTTTTTTTTGGAGCTAGTCATTATAATGGCATGCCTTTTAAAGTCTGTTTGAAGTAATAAAGGATGACAGGATGGAATACGCATGCAGGCAAAGGGATGCACGCTGCACCAATGAAGACACACACACACACACACACTGAATCACATCAACAAAAGCCAAAGCTTTCCATGCCCATCATCACAAATCTGTCTTTTTCTTCTTAACTCTCAGGGTCATTTTAAGCATAAATATTTCCAACAAAAAGACACAGGGAGAATAAATTAGTGACAAGTCTACCCTAAAGAGGGATTTATTTTTGTTTGCCTGTCATTAATTCATGTAATCAGCCATTCATTGTCCCCCAGAGTGTCACTGCATTGTGCCTACCAACAACCAATCAAAGGAGCAGCAGCTGCAGCGAGAGGGATGAGGGCTGGAGAAATGACAAGCTGAGCAGATAAGCCTTCATGGTTTCACACACGTGTGCACACACATCCACCTAAGCACCATCAAACAGTGCTTAGATCCACACTGAAGCCACATGAGCCTCATGGAGCTGCTGTAAGTAACGCAGCTAGATGCCACATACTCTTCACCTGTCTAGAGCTTGTGATTCCCAGTGTATACCAGATCCTTTTCAGGCTATTAGAATTTAAAGGAAGCTTAAGTGAACCCTGCTGGAATTTAAAATCTGACACACTTTCCAGAAATTGCAACATAAATATGAATTCTGCCCCTCTAGTACAGTTCACAGCCAATTAACTTAGCCTTGCTGGAGGAGGAGGAGGAGGAGGATGCCAACAGGAGCCAGAAGATAAATGAGCATAGAGGAGAGGGAAGCAGAGTCAAAGGGGGATGGCAGTGGATTAAGCAGAGAAGAACAGGTTGGGGTGCGTGTTTGCCAGACTAACGTGAGAAACAAGAGGTCAGTTATGTACCATAGGTGTAGCATCTCCCCCCCCCACACACACACTATCAGTGTCATTCCATGTTCCAGTATGAGAAACTGGAAAAACAAAAAACACAAAAAACAATATCTTCCTGCTTGAACACAGATGCTGAGTAGTCACTTAGGGAACACATAGCCAACTAAATCTGAAGGTGCCAAATTTTCTCTCATTGTTGTTCTCTAATCTCACTAATCTGAGGGTTTTCTTATAAATCCAAAAATGCCGGTGTTGCTTTTTTGTGTGCAGAGAGGATAAAATGAATGGATGAAAATTACCAAATAAGCCTCTTCAGATACACTTGAGAACTACTCAGGTGTAAAAAAAAAAAAAAAAAGGATGACAAATTAAATTAAATTAAGTGCACTGGATGATTAGTCCTGTGTATAGCTTTGTAATTACAATGTAGTGATGGGATGATGACTTAATGCAACTCATAAACACTCAGAAATTATAAGCCTTGATTGTATGCTTGTTTTATGTTCTGCTGGAGTGCCTCCACCCCTAAGATTTACAATCAAAGGTACTTTTATTTTAGTTTTTAAAAGCAAAAAATACCAGGAAATGAGGAAAAATAAGTATAAAGGAGGTTTATAAGAGGTGTTTATGCAAGACTTTTTTTTTCTAGGTTGGGTGCTGTGACTGTTCCAATGCTTGACTGGCCTTCTCATGCAGCTCTCTGCAGCAACAAGAAAAAAAAAAATACAAAAGCTTATTTCCCAAAATGCCAAATTATTTCTTTGAACCCTTTGTGATCACAGTGAAGAGGAGGGAACACATCACAGACAGAAACCAGACTGTCTGCGCACCTCCTCTTCACGAGATGTTTGCTAGGAGGCACCGCTTTGTTGTTTGCAGAGATTTTCTCTCTTTTATTTTCCAGTTATTTACACATTTCAGTGCAGCTGCAGGTGAGCGTGTAAAACTAGCTGGCCAAGTGTGTCTTGGTGCATTTAAGCACTTAAACATACGCACCAGAATATTTCATATTCTACATGTGAAATGTGTGACTGAAATGTCTTCATTCATCCTAAGAATCGTCCTGCCAAGGCGTTAATTCAGATAGGCTTTAATGCTAATGTGTCATTTAGAGGGAGAAAACAGAGCATTATCGACTGAGCTAATATACTGCTAATATCTATCATTAAGTCTGAAAGAGAAAGAAACCGGGAGAGACTGATACAGGGAAGGGTTGTAAGAGCAAGAGAGGATGTGACTTCCGCCCGCTTGCTTGGCAGTGTTTCCAGTCTTTTTATCTGGCACAGGGTGAATATGGATTATGCTACACAACACAGAAAACAGCCTGCCAACTACAAAGCTCAATCTCTCAGCAGCACTAGCTTGGGTGAAGGTTAAAATGGGCTTTGTGAGACAAAAAACCCCCACTTAAAACGCCTGCCAGGTTTCCCTATATTTACTGCATTCCTTTTATTGTAGGAGTGGTGGTTGTTTTTTGTTTTTTTCCCCCTCACATTACAAGCTTTGCTGGTGTAGTAGCTGTGAGTAGGTGAGTATTCAAGAAAAAGGGCAAAGAAGCAAGTTGTGAAAAGCTAAAGCAAGACTACCATACGCTCTGGTGTTGCTAGAGCTAACAGTGTGAGGAAATTGAAACTGCTCCCTCTTGGCACAGAGACACGGTATCTAACAAAGCAGCATGGCCAGTCTCAGTAACAGATTCTCAGTGACTCACTCTTGCACACACACACACACACACACACACACACACACACACACACACACACACACACACACACACACACACACACACACATGCAGAAACTGTGCTCCAAGACCGTATCCTTATGTCACAGGCATGCATGTAAACATGGAGGATTATTCATATCAGCTTTCCTCCAAGTGCCGTTTGGCCGGATGCTAATGCTAATCTCAGTCTGTGAGAATGTCTCCTCTGCACTGGAGACTAGTTAGTGTTAATATGCAGCTCTGCCATCTGACAAAGCTGCTCCAAAAAGCACGGGCTGGGGTGCACTGTGGTCGACGACTGTCTGCAGGGGTACTGCGATACAATGGCAGATTACCTTACACCGCTAACAATGGATGCAGGCTACGAGCTGACAATCACATGCCAGTGTGGAATGTGCCTTTCCAGCCAAAAGGGGATGCTGAGCACAGATAGCAAAATAGGTCAGACTTCTGAAAAATGGTCAGAAAGTCAGGTTGAAGGCATGCTTATTTTCCAATCCCATTAAATAATATTAGGAATATCATTAGGGAATAAAGTACATTTTGCAAAGGCATCTTGTACTACAGATACAAAGCTTTTCTGTATTTATTTTAAACATACAAACTGCACAATAGGCCAATGAAAAATGCACTCATTTTGGGTTACTATATATTTCAAGTAGGTCAAAGACACTGTGAATGCAGCCCAAGGCTAGTAATATCTGTAACACGTCTTCAGAGAAGAGGGCACTTTCCTTTTCTCTCTCCTCTTCTTCTCTTGCTTCAACTTTAGCTCACTTTATCTTTCAGTGCCGTTTGTCTCTGCATTTAAAGGAATAACCTGACAATTTGGAAAATGTGGTTATTCAGGTGACAGCTTAGCATAAAGATATATTTTCTCCTATTTGGAGCATCTGCAAAAACTTAAACAATAAGTTGCAATTTTATCATCGGGTTGTGCCCAACAATCTCACAGTGATGATAAGACTAAAGGAGGTCAGACTCCAGAATGCAGCCAGGCTATCGCTTAGCTAACAGAAAAACTCTGGTTTTCTGCTAAGCTGAGCTAATAAACTGCTACATCTACAGACAGACAGGATCACTCTCCACATAACATTGCTGTTTATGGATATGTACAAGCTGTAATTGAGATAGCTCTCTGCAACATAAAAATTACAAATCTCTGCACATGCATATGGAAGCTTGTTTCTGCCACTTAAAGAAAATTGCCAGGCAGAGGTAAATGAAAATTTTGAGTTAGACCGAGCATACTGAGATTTTGAAATACGTCCAAGTTGAAATTTTGACATATCTAACTTTAAATCTTGAATTAAAATAGGTTACGCTCACCAGGCACTCTCAGCATAGATGAAAATCACATTAGTGCCATGTTTGACTACTCTTCTTCTCACAGCAGACAGGCTGCAATGCATGATGGTCTCAGTGTGCGGATACAGCCTCTCTACGCTACATTTTGGTGTATGTTGTGATGATTTTATAGTGCACCGTATAGTGGAGGAAAAAATGACAGTTTAGAATTTGAACAGCACCAAAAAAAAAAAAAGGCTAGTAGATGTTCCCAAAATAGCCAAAATCTCTGTAAGAAAGAAATAACAGATAAATACTCAGAAGGTATTTGACTCTAATGAATCTTTAATCCTTGAAGACTTAGTTAAAATATCTGCCTCTCTCTTTAAGCTGCATTTCACATCATTTTGTGTCTACCTAAACCTATTTTGCTTGTAGCAGCACAATCAGCTTTACAGCAATAACTGATGCCAGGATGCATTGCTTTTAAAGCCATTAGGCACTACAACCAGTATATATCCACTACATAACACACACACACACACACACACACACACACACACAGTAACATAGCACTGTCTGTACAAAACCACCCAGCCCTATAAGAGAGATGCTAATCCTCTGACCTATCTGATCCCTTGTCACCATTGTTAGCCTATCATGTGTCGGGCAGCCAGCTGTGTGAGGACGAGTTTATAAGGTCAGGATGCAAAGTTCATGCATGGATTACTGGGTCTTGCTTTTTCTAAAGGAAACTGATACTGAGACAGTTTAAGTGTGCTTTACTACAAAACAATGTGCATCTCTCACAGTTTTTTTGTGAATACCTGCGCCTCATCAACATGCTCTGCTGCTGGTGTGGGCTCTCCAGGCAGCGGTTCTCCGTTATGGACAGGGGAGTCCTGGGAAGGAGTGTCAGGGGGGTTGATGACGACAGACCTCTCTGAGCGGCTGCTGTCTTTACTGCTGCTAGCTTTGTGTCGCTCACGGCTTCGATCTCTGGAAAGTGAGAACAAGCACGTGCAGTGAGCACTGAGAATGGTGCAACAGGGAGAACGCACTGATAAAAATGAGACTGAAAATGGAAACTCGCACATCAATATTCATTTCTTATTCATTATTGATTATTTTGGAAATCATTTGTCTATACAACTTTGAACAGTTTACATACAGTACTTGTTTTACTCTCTCTCTCTCTCTTCGATTTTTACAGAAATTACACTCTCCCATTTCAAATGACTGAAGCAATGAAACAATTATAGAAATATCAGTCCATACACTTTCTTTAAAATAAGAACTTCAGGTATGCATACATGAACTTGGAATAGCAATGGTACGTATTCCAAGTACACAAATGGTACACAAGAGCTGGGATAATAAGTTCATTAATTTATCTCATAGAAATTAACAAGCCAATGCCATATTTTATAATTTATTATTTGTTTGAAGCAAGTCCAAAAGAAGAAAAAAATCCAGTTTCTAAAATGTGAAAATGTGCTTCTTCATGTCTTTTATGATAGACTTCAGGATAAAGTTGATGAATTTAATATTTTTGAGGCCTGGATGACTTGTTGAACAACCTTTGGCATGTGGACCTTAATCCGTTCCTGACATTTTTTATAGCATAACTTATTAATTCTTCATTAGTCAAAAGTCAAGAAAATAATTCAATTTTTCATTAATGAAAGCTGGAAAAAAGTGGTGTGTATTAATACGGCCATAGGCATCAGAAATGAACGGGGTGTCAAACAAATGAATCTCTCCTTTACGAGCACACAGACTCAATCACTAAAATAGGTTAGAACCACTCAGCTGTGACGACCCTAATCCACAAGCTCTGTCCGTCTCAATCTCTCGCTTGTTCTCTCTCTGCGGTCTCTCATCTCATTATTTCACTACAACCAACATGTGGCCTGTTCAAAGAAGACAAACACTACTACAAAATGTTTATTGAAGGCATTCCAGTAAAAAAATACCACAGAAAGAGCCAGGGTGTGGGATACAGCACGTGATCTGGTAGAAACAAATTCTTGTCATGGGAGTGTCGGTTAGACAAATACAGCAGAGAGAAGCAGACAGTCAAGGCAGGACAGACAGGAAACATACCCATGCCGGTTTGATCTCCCAGAGCGACTGGAGTGATAGGAGTAGCCAGAATGGGTCGACTCTGTGTCCATACCAACACAGTTCGGAGACAGTGATTGGGCAGGGGGATGAGGAGAGACTTGCCGTGCGGCAGAGAGGGTAACTTGGCAGCAGTGCTCAGGAGGACAAATGGGTTGCTATAGAGACAGACTTCAAAAATCCACGACGACTGACAACTATCCTCGATTGCTGCTTCAGTGACCACATTGACCTGAGGGACAGATAAATAGCAGAGTATAAGGGCTGCACCAAGGCTTGCTTGCAACATCAAACAGTGCATTCGATATACAAGAAAAGCTTCTGCATTTCTGATTCTTGTCATTTACAAAGAGGACAGATTAATCGTGCTCTGCTGCATTGTGGGTATATACTTCAGATTATCTGTGATTAATGTATTAACCTGGCATATTTAGCTTCACTCTAACTGAGGCTAAATATTTAGCACACAAAGTACATGTGCCACAATGTCCTCTTGACGGCAGAGCTCCTGGTTCGATTTTTACAGCATGCCACGCCCTGTTCTCTCCCCCAGTGTTTTCCTATCTCTATACTGTGTATCAAAGAAAGGCCAACATGCAAAAAAAATAAAAAATAAAATCCCCTTTCTATGTCTGCAGCTGTTATAAGATGGATAATGTTCAAAGTTTGCTCTGAACTTGGAAAAAATTCATTTTTGTACCCTCTGTTTGGATTAATTTACAAGACACACTTTATTTGGAAAATCTGACTAAAATCCAGCCATTCAAATGCCACATATAAAACATGTTTCATGAAGAAGGTTTTACACAGGCTCTCTGTCTTTTTACAAGTCTCACATCAGTTCTGTGTGAATACATGTTTTATGGCTTGTGCCTAAATACTGCCATTTTAGCTCAGCCTCTCTTGTAAAAAATAATAATGCATCCCAGGAGAGAAAAAAATCAAGGTTGCACAGACAACTATACAACGCCACAGACATATGTTAAGAGCTTTGGGTAACAAAACAGAAAATAATGCATGCAGTATCAGCTGAAGCTGTATGAAACAAATTGCCTACTTTTATAACCTCTTAATATCCACCATGGTTAGGATTCCTTGTTGTTGCATGCTAAACAAACAAACTTCGGAAAATAGAAGAGGCTACCTTTCAAAAAAAAAAAAAAAAAGGCCACATACGTGCATTTCGGCCTTACAGATCTACAATAATCTTTTCCATCTGTGGATGCCAATTGGTGCAATTCCATAAAAAGAGGTGAGAGTTAGCTTAACCCTACCTCTGACCCTGCTGGATGTTAAGAGGATAAGTTGTTTGGTAGCCATGGCTGCAGCAAGACGTGTGCTGAAGCAAGCGCAGAGTCCACTGAAAAAAGAGGCCTTGACTCTCTTTTGAATCTTTTGAAGCATTTTGCACATGACAAGGAGGACATGGTTTTCACAAAAAAAAAAGAAAAAAAGAATTTAAACATGCTGAGTCTGAATGCACCATCAGTTTGCAAAATATCCACTGTGAGTATTATTTAATCAAATATCCCCCTTGTCAATATATAGATAAAACTCATATATTCACATAAAAAGAACAAATTCAGGTAGACCAATTAGTTCTAAGCTGCACTGTAATTTATGTAATACTAACACATTTTTCTATTTAAATTTGATAACCAGTGATTTGGAAACGATTGAGAACTCGTCATTATTAGCTGGAGCTGAATCTGCCAGACTGACTTCCTGTGACCCTAATGTGTGATGTATGCATGAGGATGGCTCACCATGCATGACCATTCATTTAGACCTCAATCTATACCCTGTCTGTCTCCCAGCTGTTGTCCTGACAACTACCTGCCAATCACCATCCCCATCTCAGTTTAGTAACTGGGACTATTCTTCCCGTCACGGGCTATTTGTTATTACCACAGCAAATGATGCATACTAACAATAAAACAGCCCATTCAGCAAACGAGGATGCAAATGCCCTGGAGATCATGTTGTGGTGGTTTAAGAGCAGACACTGCTATGAAGCAGATTTCCATTAAGAGGGTTTAAATGGTTTTCCTTTCCTTCAATTACCTATGGTGGGAAATGTCTCTTGTATATGTAAGAAACCAAAGATTTTCCATTAAGGATTGTTATACAGTGAATATAAGCTCAGTAAGACCATTATTACAACCTATACAATTACTTGTATCTGATAAAATATATTTTTCTGCTTTAGGCTGTAGATTGGCTCCATAGGGTATCAGTTTACACATTTGCCTAACAAGTCAAAGGTTCTGTGCTTTGATCCTCAGAGGAACCCTTTGGGTTTGTGTCAGGAAGGGCATTGGGTGTAAAAACTGTTAAATCAAACATGCAGAGCTACCTGCTGTGCTAACCCCTTGTTAATAAGGGAGCAGCTGAAAGCTATAAAAGACTATCTATCTATCTATCTATCTATCTATCTATCTATCTATCTATCTATCTATCTATCTATCTATCTATCTATCTATCTATCTATCTATCTATCTATCTATCTATCTATCTATCTATCTAATCTAGTTGTTTTGAGCCACACAAGGCAATTGCCAGTTAGTTGCATTCAAGGGAAGGTGGACATTTATCTACAGCTAATATCTCCAAAACTGGATGACTCACCAAATGAATCTAGATGGCACTACAGACCAGATGATTATTATGCAAATTAGATTTTGAAATGAACTGTCAATTTAATTTGGAATGAACAAACCTGATGTAAAATGATGCCCTAGTGACAAAAAGCCCAATTTCTCAGAGAGTGGCTGCATCTTCGGAGGCTGATGAAAGCTGGGGGAACATAATGTTGAACAAGGCAGAGCTGCATTTACACAGAACATCAATAAATAAGGTCCTTGCACATACTGTATCATTCTACTCACAGAATCAAAGCTAATGGTGAAGCATCAAATTTTAAACACAAGCCAGAGTTTTAAGAGGGACGTCATATGTCTCATCTCTAACCCACATCCGGAGCGTCCATTGTTACCTTGGCAACATTGGAGGCAGGAGGCTCCATCTAGCAGCAATAATAGTCGGCCCTGCTGAGACAAAATTTGTGGATGCACTTAAGTGGGTATGTGAGAGTGATAGTGGGGTGAGGCACAGTGAGAGGGCATAAGGAGGAAACAATAGCCTCCCATCACACCCGTCACTCGTGCGGTTAAACGAATCCGCCTGGTGATTTGAATAAAAGCCATTAACCCCCTGAGTGCTGATCTCTGGGCGCGTGGCTGTGATATGTGGGCCACAGTGATCCCACTGAGAAGCCATTCATCCACAGGATGAGCATGAAGAGGCACAGTGAACCAGGCCATGTGGAAAATCGCAGCCACGGGGTAAGAAAAACTATCAGTTACAAGCCAACGATAACTATGAATGAAACATGCGGGGCTAACAACGTGCATTAGAGACGTGCGGCTGTCTGAGCTTCCTCTGAGACAGTCCCAAAAATGCAGTACTCCTCCGAGAGGGAGCCTGTGTGGAAAATCTGCTCTCCAGTGAAGCACAGTTGCATCACTGCAGACCGTTCTGGTTGGCTGCACTAAGAAGAGATTCACCAGGGCAGAAGCTGACACTAATGTAAAACAAACATTCATTAGGGTGTTTGTTTAGTGGATCGAGGCTGATGCACAGTGGGAGCTACTGTAATTACACATGGTCAGGCTCAGGGGTGCACGTGGTATTATTGAGTCATTTTTTACTCCTTTTACAGAGATGAGGCATAAGCAGACTTCAGTCTTGCAATAAATAAGCGAGGGGCTCCACGAGGGAAAAACTGCAACATATGATAAATAAAATGCTTCGTACCCCCCCCCCCGCGCCCAAAATGTTGTTCCAGCTCATCGGTAAATGTGAGATTTTGACTGTATAGAAATTTGCCCTCCAAACTGAGCAGAGAAAGAGGGGTGTGGCATTGGAAATTCCATTAAGGTATCCAATGCAGTGCTGGCACCCTAAATGGCACAGATGAGTCTCGTAGCTCACCCAGGGCACATGCTGAGGCCTGGTTACCATGGCATCTGTGCCCTCCCTCACACCTATTAGCTTTCATGCCTTCCTTCCTTGATGTGCGCCCTGCCCCGGTGGCATTATGCCATAATCTTCCAGATACAGCAGCTGGGCAATCTGATGGATTTCTTGTATCAGCTGTTTTGCAGCTCTAAGGCAAACAAACTACAAAACTCCAATCTGCTCTGCAAATATATAGTGGATAGTAGATGTTCAAAACAGCAGTTTGGCTGATGTAAATGCCAAACTGCTATTTACTGCCATAGAAAACCACGCCGATAGCCACATTTGAGGACCTGAAACAACTAAACTGCAGATTATATTACTGTATTAAAACGCATTCTTTTAAAATGGCAGTGGAAACAACAAGCACACACATGCACAGGAGCAACACAGTCTACTGGGCTGTGTGAAAACTCTCTGAAATCAAACAAAAGGGTGACAGTGTGTGCCTGTGTAATGTATAGTGGTTAATATCTTAAATCCCTTCATGGACTACAGATAACCCAGAGGAACAGCTGCTCATTAACATATTAAATTACCAAAGGGCTGAGTCACACAAAACGGAGTCAAACATGCAAAGTCGTGACAGTCCCTTAGAAAGAGCTTCTTTTTTCTTATTTTATGCCCTTTGGTACTGTGATATCAGATGTGATTAGGAAGTTGTTTCCTGCAGTTTCCCCTATATGTGCAGAAGTAAACCTGTGACCTTTCAGTGACTGGATATAGCTACTCCCACCCTGCTGCCCATTGTAAAAGGAGAAAGTTAAGACCTGACACGGTTCTCTGGAATGCAAACTTTAGTCCCCTCTGATCCGCTCATGTGGAACTAAACAGAAGTACAGTAGAAGAAGAGAGGGAGGGAGGGCGAGGAGTGTGGTGCAGGCTTTTGAAGAGATACCGCTGTACATTCCCATTTTCAGTGCAGTGCTTTTATGTCTCCAAATACACAGCTGTAAACTATTCTATAATGTACTGCCGATTGCCCCACGCTGCCTAAACTTCGAGGGATCCCGGTACTTCTCTTTACCCTAAAGGTAGCTCCAGTTCTCGTTGCACTTCTGACACACTGCCCAGAATTAAAGGAGAACAAAAGCCAGCATCACTTTTGATCATCCATGGGAAGAACTGATATCTTCCATGGGGTTGACTCATCTATTCAACAGGGTTCCCAGACCTCCCAGTGTCCTCAGGCGCTCCTCACAGGACCTATCAACACTGCTCAATAATAAATAACTGTAGGTGCCGCAGTATTATGACTCTGACACACAGACAGGAGACACGTGAAGCTGCTCTGCTCACAGTTAACACCTCATCCAGCTGCGTGCTCTCCAGACAGCTGCTGCTCATGAAGGCATCTCTAACACCCTTTAACATAAAGGCTACCAGGTCGCCCAGAACAAGGGGGTGCTGCTTCTCTGTTACACACAGCTGCAGCTTCTGTTACAGCAGATCTGGTTTCAGTCTCGCCCTGAACCCCATTAACCACAGAAGACTAAATCACTTAAAGTAAAGCATGCAATCGGGATTATTGGTTCAAATAATCTGTTTACATTAAAGCAGTACTGATGCAACGTAAATAAAAAGGAAAACCATGAGCTCCAAATTGATGCGGGTTACATGGCTGCATCTGTCTGGCGAAAAGGAAACCATTTTCCCACGACGGCAGCATTGAACTTCATCAGTGATTCCTGCGTGCTGGTGTATCTCCGGATTTTTGGCAAGAGTAGCCAGTACCGGGTGTGATGAACATTAGAGCTATGGATTCGTTTACCTACCTTTGTCTCAGAAGCGTTTCATATTCCTTCACCTGCGTGTCAGTGAATCTGCCGCCGAGGAGCTGCAGCTGCTGCGGCTGCTGTGAGGCGCGTCTGCACGGAGAGACAGCTCACAGGATCCTGGCCATTGTGGTTAGCAGGACCAGAAAGGGAGGCAGCATGGGTGTACGACACACTACAATGAGTATTTTCAGCTGTGGCCCACAAGAGGTCGTCCTTTATGACTGCTTTGGAAGGGTCAGGACCTTCAATGAGTGTATCTGATGTTTAAATGTGATTTGCTGCTTACCTCACATTTTAACCTTCATTGTGCAAAACGTGCTGGGATATTTTACACTTGAAGGAGCTCGTGACATCACTTTCTAATTAGAAAATTAGAAGACTAAGCCCCACCCCCAACTCCCGCATATTTAACTATTCAACTAACAGGCTGACCACCCCATCACAATAAATTTGATCTTTATTAATGGATGTTTTTGAAGCCATTCATGAGCAACTGAACACATAATGTGTAATGAAGAAAGTTTACGCCAACCTTGCATACTACACTTATGAAGTGTCTGGACCTTATGATAATTTCACAGGGAAGGAATGCGAGTATGTAAAGTGCTTTATTGAATATTTTGGCGGGAAAACTGAAAAGCACCACAGTTTATGTCTTTAAGTGTTTGTTTTCAACAACATAATAGAATCAAAGAAATATCCAGAAATTTCCACCCAGAACCATTTTAGTTATTTTACCCAGTGAGCGCCTGCAAGGCTGGATTATCATCCATGCTGAGCCCCAGATTCATCGATAAGAGTTGGACTATCTGATCATAATGTACTTGTAAGGAACCTCACTGTGTTAAAATCATCTTTAGAGACCTTTGTTGATTCATCTTATACTGTGCCCGTTTTCCTTAATTATTTTTTTGAGGAGCTGCATATCCAACCCATCAAACTTAATACTGTATTTGAGATTAATTGTACAAGAAAGAAGGCTTAAAGGTGGGGCTAATAGGGGTTTAACACCTGCACCTGATTCTGGTATCTTATTAGTGTCATCCCAGAGATGTCGTTTCTATAATAGCTGGAGGTTCTGGTGTCATAAATGACACTTTCAGGGCCCTGGCACCTCACCTCTAATCTCTGCAGACAGAAACTGTCTGTGGCTGGCTGTGTGGATCTGCCAAAAAAAAAAAAAATGTGGCTCCCGTATTGGATAAATTGCCAGAGGAGATTCCATCTCAGGCTAAGTGACAGAGACAAAATGTAAAAGGGAAAATACCATTTTTCACTGCTGTTAAAAGAACCCCCTTTGCAACCTGATATAATGTCAGATTTTCTTTATTCCCTGTACAAAAACAGCAATAATCAACAACCCAGTGGTGCTAGTTTTGAGTTAATTCCTGGTCCTGAATGCAGCAGTTGATTTAATAGCTTCTCTCTTGGGCTTTAGATTACATCAAATCTTCGACAGTTTGAATTTCCCTTATGGCTGAGACTTTTTCTGCATGGATTACATGGTAATTATAACATGTGTTATTGAGGAATCTCCAGGTGCTGCTGAATCTCTCGAGATATAAGAAAAACCTCAGTATTTTCAGTGGCTCAAAATACAAAAAATATATAACAGTGATCTTAAATATGACCTAGAATGCAATAACAAAGATTTCTCCAAAAAGCTTTCAATTTTAATTAGGGCCCGAGAAACTTCTGATTGAAAGTTTATTTTATTAATTTTAGTTTTTCTCAGAATCGCCAGAAGAGGGCAATGTTGCTCCTTAAAAAGAAGACTGAAATGAACGTTTTCAAAATTTTCAAATTCAAAAAAGTGTGCAGGAGCAGATGCATTTACACTGTAAATGTTCCAAATTTCATCAAACGTATTCCGATATTAAATATATCAAAGTTCTGTTTGTGGTCATTTTGTGTAACACTAAACAAATTCAAAAGCTCAGCCCTGGTGTTACTGTTTGACCAAGGTCTGTAAGCACATATAGGCTTTACATTTCTTTGCCCTATTTGCTCTGATATCTGACATTAAACTGAGCCCCATATTCCATATATTCTCAGACATATTGTGTTCAGTGTGCAGACCAGTGTGTGTAATGGGCTGTGCACACACAAAGGACTGTCACTCTTGCTGCTGGAGTGGACATGAACAATACCTCGAGCCCCTTGGGCCACATTACAGATTCGCATAAAGGGATGACAGGAGGAGCGCAGACAGCCTCTGACTAATGGAGAGGAAAACCACAGGGATGAGTGAGCTGAAAGCTACAGCCTGATGCTATTGGGCAGGATATCAAAGCCTTAAATATTCAGAGATATCTTCATTTACATATGACTAATGTACAGCAAAAGTGTCAACTGCTTTTACAGACATTACAAACAATCCTCTAAAAGATTTTTTTTTTGTCCTGCTTGGAAAAACCATTTGAAAAGGCTTTAGAATCAGACTTTGCAAAAAAATCTTATGGATTTAGAAATATTATAGGACTTTGAAAATGTTGGTTTTCGTAAACATGATGAGCTTTTTGCTGTTAATTTCAAGCAAATTTGATTTGAAATGAACTATAAGTTGCCATTAACCCCCCAATAGTAGAAAAAACACAGAACACAGGACTGTTTTACAGTAGTATAAGTATTTTTACAACTTGGTGGATACTGTTTTGGTAATTTTATGAATAATATACAGAATGTAATATGTAATACGCAGAAGCTTGTTCAACATATTTGCATTCTGCTGGTCCTGCTGCTGATAATAAGTCTTCAGTCCTGCAGCTTATCCCCATAATGAAAAAACGTCATGTAATAATGACTGATTGTAAAGGCTACAATGTCTGCATGATATCCATTAGTATACAGACGCGCGCTTAAAGGGATTCCCCATGTTTGCTGTTCTGTAGTAGCTGGTTACGCACCGTCTCATTGGGCGGATGTTTGTCCTAAACATCCAGCACGTGGTCGAGATATGAGATGTAACAAATCGCGAGCCGCAAGATTTCAATCTTGGACAACTTTTTGTCTGGTGGAAGCGTTGGGAGCAGTTTTCTCAGTTCCGCAAAGGCCACATTGAAGGCCACGACACGGACCCGTTCCCTGGTGGCATGAGCAGATCGATATTTAGCTGTGGCGCGCCTCCTGCGCCTCCTCTCCTCTCTGGACCGCGCTTTGGTCTCTCCATCCATGGTCCCGACCGGCATGGACCCACACCGCGCACTGAAAGAGTCCAGAAGGTTGTCTGTTTCTGTTTGTCCCCAGGGGAGATCAGACTCCTGATGATCACCACGGAGCATCATATCAGAATCTCTGTTATAAAAAGAAAAAAAAAGAAATCACCACTAAAGGAACTGAGGCAACACTTTCAAAACCTTTGGATAAAAATTTTCTTTGGCTATTACTTATTTAATTGCCAATTAGGTAAAAAAAAAAAAAAGCTGACATATGAGAGATTCCTGCTGCCCTTCAGTGGAGAATCTGCAGTATTGCCGCTACAGCGACGCTGTCCGAGGTACTGAAACATAAAGACAGCGAAATAAACTGAAGTTTTCCCAAAACAACTGGCATAAAAATAATAATAGTACACATTATGATATATTCCCTGAATGTGATTTCTACTAAAAGAGCGCGCAGGAGGAGGCTCGGATTAATTTTCTATTCTTTTGTGTTTTTATTTGATAACATTTCGACTTTATTTCAGCTTTCAGTAAACCAAAACCTAAAGAAAAACCGGAGACAACACAGAAGACCGTCGAGTAAAGTAGAACAAAAACAACGTTTAACTTACCTCGTACATTCAAGGAGCAGGTTTCATCTGAACCAGGAATATCAAATATTAAAGCTGCAGGTAAAGCTATCTCCCCTGCAGCCTTCATGCCGTCTTACTCTTGATTTACCCGAGTCTAGTTGAACACCTAAAAATAGGCAATGGGACTAGTTATGAAGTGGAGTGAAATTCAGTCCTACTAGTTCTTTCCTTCCATCACACTGTCCCTTCAGCAGCAGCATTTTCTTTTAATGCTTCCTCGCCTGTCTGTGCGCTCTCGTCTTTCCATATGGAGCAGTGACGATAAACAAACCGGATGACGGGGAGGATGTCTGCTGTCCAAACCGCTCCCTCCCTTCACTTTTGTTAACCAGCAGGTTAAAACTGCCTGCGTGATTTAAAAAACAGAAAAAAAAAGATTTATTTGTGCAGACGGTTCATTTTAAAGGTTAAACAGCAGCCAGCTAAATTCATTAAAGACCACTTGACGTGAAACTTCTGCTAGTGACGTCACATTTCCCTGGATCTTATTAGTAGAAGGTCAAGTGAGCACCTGTGCCTACATAGAAGGAAAATCTGATAAAATGTGTCAGTAGTCTCATAGACAAGAGGGGAAAAAAGCCTATGGAATACCTGCTGCCATCTAATAGCCTTCACCTGATGCAAGACTGAGTCATATCTGTGAAAGTGGAGAGTGAGTAGGTGACAAGATTGCTTGTGGAAAGCTGTGATCTGCAAACCAGCATGCACAGCACTTACTTTTGTTATAAGCTGCAAAATGCCCCCAGAGCACATGGAGGGACTGAGAGCTGTTCAAAGATAGACTCAAAATTCAATGTGTGAAAATGTAAACTTTTTTCATGCAAGTCATGCATAGCATGCACTGAGACTCACCCCTATGTTGTGGAATAGTTTTTTGTAGCTTCTTATGGTCCAGTGTAGTAGGTGCAGAGCTGCGGCTATGACATTTTGATCTGCTCATTTCTGGAAATGTCAGTGCTAATCATTACTAACATAATCACTGTGAGTAAATCACCAATGAGCCTCCATCTCTGTGTTGGTGGTGGAAAATATTTCCTCAGACGCTGTCAGAAATGGCACCATAAATGCTCAGTTGGGATCATGTGGAGTTATTGAGATGGCTTTGGCATATGGCTAACATCATTACCATTCTCTCCAAGGCACTGCATGACCATTTATGTGTTGTCGATTTTGGAAATGGTGGGGATATGATGGTCATCACAGGAAGAAAGATGAGCATGCTATGACAATGACTTCTCAAGATTGCTGTGTCAGCAAGCATCAATATTTAAGTAGCCTTTTCAAAGAGGGCTTGATGGATTTGATGGCATGGATGCATTTCTTTAGTCAGGTTAGATCTAATATCCATGTTTCACTGATTTGTTTGGAGGACTGCGAGCCCTTTGAATATCTGAATTTACCATCAGTGACAGTCCTTTCTGTCCGTATCTGGCTGGAGCCTTAATCTTTTTGTAAGGTTTTATTTACACTCTAATATCCTATAAAATATAAATGCTGGTCAATCTGGCCCTCTGGCAAAAATCTGCAATCTCTTTTGGCATCATCATGAAAAACAAGCAAAAGTACGATCTTTTATTGATCATTATTAGTTAGAACAGTCACTGGAGAAAATGTATGCAGCAGGCTGAATAAAAGCCTGTTTTATGGACAGCTCCTAGTACAACGTAATAACAGTAGACTGATGATAATTATGTTCAATCTAAGATAAAATTATAGTTACAATGTATCACTTGTTGTACTACTGTAGCCTAAACAATGTACATAAAAATGCTTTTCTTACAGCTTTCTTGCAAGGTCACGTCAGGCTGGCTTTGGCAGATATATCGTGTATATGTACATGCGCTATTTCTGTACCAGCTCTTCTTTTTTCTTTTACTTATTGACCTACATTTGAAACATGTCTTTGATCTGGAAGCTCCTCCTTTGTCTGCACAGTAAGCTTAATGTCAGTAGGTAATGCCAGATCAGTCAGAATGTGGAGGATATGCTGCAGATTCTGGAGAAGCTCAGATAGCTGGTCACAACGAATGACATTTAAAAATCTTCTTTTCTTAAATGTTAAACTTCAGTACAAAGTAGTAGTTAAACAGAGTTGCTAAAAGAAATCTTGACTGAACCATAGTAATATCAAACAGGGCCTCTAATGGGCAACAACTCATTATTCAGTTTAAGCAGCTGTGACCATATAGTCCAACTGTATCTTGTATCGTCTCTTCCTTTTCTTATTGGTTCTTCTGGGTTTAACTCATCTGTCTCAGTCTGGGCACCATCTGTTTAAAGGACACGGCCACAAGCCTCATATTTACATCTTCTGCTTCTCATCTGTTCATAACACACATGCAGACCTATGTGCTATGAGCATGCATTTGTTAAATCTTTTGCTCGCACACAGTAGGAAAAAATTGAGTCATGGTTTATATTTTGTCAGAGCTTCTATGTTTTACTGTGGTGAAAATATGCCTTAATATTTTTTTTTCATTGTCTTTGCATTACTTGCCATAACTTTCCCTCCATCGTGTCCATTTGTCAGCTTCTGTAATGAGTTCTCAGCAAACAGCACAGTAAATGTAAATGAGTCAAAGTAGTCAAGTTTTACTGTGTTCCCTCTTCTCCGCACTCAGTCTGGTGAACATCTGCTGCCATATTTTCTTCCTGCTGGTTTGGACTTTGGTGACATCTAATCAATCAGCTCTGTCCCCATGGTGACGGGGGACAAAGGGGGGAAAAGGAGGAGGGGTTTAACAATAACGAACAAAAAGGACAGACAGAAAAAACTCTGATGAGTGATGACAACATCACCCTGTGAACAAATGTTATGATTTCTTATCACGCTTTGTCATAAAATTTAAGTTGGTACTAAATAACTAAGCCAGAAGGTCCTGGGTTTGAATCCACCATCTGGGCGGGAGTGAAGTTTGCATGTTCTCCCCACGTCTGCGTGGGTTCTCTTCCTGCCACAGTCCAAAGACATGCAGTTAGTGGGCGTAGGTTAATCTGTGATTCTAAATTGGATGCAGGTGTGAATATGAGTATGAATGATTGTCTGTTTCTCTGTGTTGTACCCTGCCTCTCGCCCAGTGGCAACTCAGATAGAATTCAGTCCCTGTGTGACCCTGAAAAGCACAAGTAGAAGAAAAAATTATTAAATAATTAATAAAGCAGTGAGGGGATTTACTACTAAAAACATTCAAATCACTGTAATGGCAGATGGGCTTTGAACAGCTTCACAAGCTCCTGTAAATGCTGAATGGTTGTAACCAGCAGATCATTTAATCATTTAGTCTGAGGAGGAATACACAGACAAAACATAAAGCCCTGTTTCCACAAAGATTGGTTCACTATATAAGCTGTCAGCAGCTGAAATCCTATACCAAAGCAAAAATGGGAAAACATTTTCCCTTCAAATACTACAGCCGCTACTCTTCAGCTCTCAGATATTTACATCTTTTAAATAAGAAGAGATGATGCAACACAGTGGTAAACATGCCCTGTCACTTTTTCCATCCATCTTCTTCCATTTATCCAACTGAGGGTTGCACGGGGTGTGTGTGTGTGTGTGTGTGTGTAAGGGCTGGAGTCTATCCCGGTTGTCATGGGGCAAAGGGCCGGGTAGATCCTGGACAGGGTCACCAGTCTGTCACAGGACTAACACAGAAAGATGGATAACCATTCACGCACCCGGCCAATTTAGAGCCCCCAGTTAACCTAACATGCGTGCTTTTGGACTGCTGTAGGAGGCCAGAGTTCCCAAGGAGCAGGGAGAGCATATAGGCTCCACACGGAAGAGCCCCAACTGACCAACTGGATTTGACCCCAGGCACTTTTTACAGTGAGGCAACAGTGCTAACCACTGCCCACTTTCCCACAGCGACAGGGAAAAGGCATTTGAACAGCGCATTCAAAAAGTGTATTTAATTTTAAATAAAACAAGCATATAGTAATTATTTATTTATTGACATTTATACATGCAGGTTCATATCTTTTAATTTGTAATTTATTAGTTTATTTTTGGGTTGTCTGAAATCAACACAGGGTCAACATTACACGTGCTGGGTCATTTAGTTTTGAACAGAACTGCAGCGCTGTGGAAACCTGGAAAGAGTTTTGTAGTGTAAAATCTGAGATTAGATTCTTAGAACAAAAACAGCCACAGTTTGTAGTTTATTCTAACTAAGTAGGATGAATTTACAGGTTTTCCCATGTCTCAGGGCACTTTTTGTAGACTGCACAGAAGTGCACGACATACTAATGTAACAGAGAAGATAGAGGGAATCATTCAGTACAGAGACTTTTTCCCAAAGTGCTGGCTCCCAGCTCACTCCATGCTTGTGCTATAACATCAAATAAATATCCACAAGGTTTGTGTGTCATCCACTCTACAGAGAGCACAGCACAGTGTTTCACTGCTAGACCCTGCCACAGTTCAGTGAACATCTCTTCATCGCGTTGCCTTTGGGGGTTTTGAATTGGGCAAACCTATTTGCTTGACAAACACATAATAAGTGACTTATTATCCAGATGAGAAAAGTACTGAGGGAGGCTAAGGACAGGGGGTGGGCGTATACACACAAAACATGTGGCTGTTCACTGATGTGCTGAAACAGAGCAGCAGTGTGCCATTTAAAATACACACCGCTTTGCAGAGATACAAAATGTGAAAATATACATTTAAAATGGCAGCATTTGCTACACAATGTATAGCACAAAGAAAGGGGCGTTTGATGACAAATGAAGCAACAATGAAGAAGAGGAGGACAAAATGATTCAGTGCCATTGAGTCAGTTTAATAAATTTGAGATATTCTTTATTTTATGTCATGGTGCTCAAAATCTTATAGTGCCAGTGATGTTCATTTCCATTTTTTGGTCTTTTGTTTTTGATTATTCTGAAACCAAACTTCTTGCAAAGAAGACCTTGCGCTGATATTAACTCTCTAGTCTTCAGTGTGACTCCTTAAAAAGGAATTTTAGAGTTTCAGAGTGAGAATCCAATAACGGTTCAGGACTTTCCTGTGGATCGCTTCCCGAAGGCCAAAGCAGCAAATCCATTTGTTTCCCTGCCAGGCAGCAGAGCTGAGGTGGTGCCAAAAGTTTCCCAGTAAATCCTGGGCTTCTGCTTACTTCTGGTCAATGCAGTGATTAGATCAGTGGCATTAATCTGTGAAGGGTTGCTGTTTGCATGATTCACAATGATTCTGTTCTGTCAGGAGCAAAAAATCATGACTTGCCATCTGGGTGGCCATTAATCACTTTGGATTTTTACAGTTTGTGATTAAACTATAAACTGCATCAAATCAATGTGTTGGCAGCAAGAGAACCCAAGCACTGTCGCCCAAAAATAATTTTCAATATGATAAAAGTGGAGTAGTTTTTGCCTTCCTTCCTAAGTTAGTATTTAAAAATTTTATCAAAATTAAATGTTGTACTTCTAGCCAACCCTTTCTATGAATACTCTTTAGCTTCGTGTGAGTCAGGATGGCCGAGCGGTCTAAGGCGCTGCGTTCAGGTCGCAGTCTCCCCTGGAGGCGTGGGTTCGAATCCCACTTCTGACATCCTTAATTTTCTCTAAACTTCAATTAGTTGACGGTTAGTCGGAACAGCAGGTTAAAAATAACAACGTCCCTCCCTGTTCTTACACCTCTTGTTTAATTCTAATCCACCAGAGGGCAGGCATGACCAGAAATCATATTACTCTGTTGAGGTTTGTGTAGCTAGCTTGGATTGTACCATAGAAATAGCCAATTAAGTCTATTAATAAGTCTATAGTGTCTCTTGCAGTGAAATAAGTAAAGCTGCTTCTTTTTGCAGTCAGTGACCTGTTGGTTCACATCAGTGTCAGTGGAACAGAATCATAATTTTTTGACAGGAGTGAGTTTACGTGAAAAAATTACTGTACAGTGCTTACAAATTTATTAGACCACTTGTCATAAAAAAAAAACTTGTTTAAAACTAAAAATGATTGAATTTACCTTAATAGCCCCACACACCAACCTCAGGGTAACACACCTGCTCCCCAAGCTCCTATATGGGGCATCAGACAGACTGGCTAAGAAAGTCCGAGAAAAGCTGCCCCCAACCCACCCAAATTACCCCACAACTGAGAGACAGTTGCTCCCGCACCTGAGCGCCCAGTACCCCCAAAGGCTTTGAGAGCACCCTGGAATACCCGAAGTGCTGCCCGGACATCCGGATGTGGGCCAACCCACCCCACCCGGTGGTACGACCGAGGGGGCACAGACCATCCCAGCGCAGGGACGGACCCAACCAGGAAATGGACACCGAGGTTCCAGACCCTGCAACTGCACGGGTGCAAAAGAGGCCGGGCACCCGCCACCGCAAGTACTCCAGGTCCCACACTCCAAGACCGCAAGACAGCATGTGTGGAGCTGGTTCTAGATTGGACACAATCACAATACATTTTTAAACAGCTACTGCAATGTGTCTTTAATTGCAAATTTTACTTTGGCCACATGATGGCACTGCAATTCACCTTTTTTTTTGTTCATACCCAAACTGATTTTTAGATCAACAAGAATAATCTGTAATTATGTGTGTGCAGTCTACCTTTTCATGCCTTCATAAACGCTATAATTTACATGACTGTGGGGTAAAATACCCTCTAAAGGTGGTCTTGAGATTTTCTTTTATGGATAACTGAATGTTTTGAAGGCTCAATGCAACCATGAAAACCCACTAATGGTAATTGTGTAACAGTAGATTGAGAGGATCACTCAGCCACCGGACTCACAGCAAAGCACACAGTGTTGCAACAAAACAGAGTGGGATATATCACTGTAAAAACATAACCCCCCAGCAAAACACGCGGTCCCTGTCTGTCACAACAAATTAACAAAGGGAGGGAATGCTGTGACAAGCTCAAGAAGAAGCACAATCAAGACCAACATACTAGAGTGAAGTCTCAGGAACAGAACAGCCACAGAGATGATATAAAATGTCTCATAAACACTAAAAGGCCTCAAAGTTTTTCCAAAATCCAGGGACTGCTTTGACAATCATTAAAACTCAAGTCAGGCTCAGTAGATTTGAAAAAAGAAAGACCACAGGATGAAAGACGGTTGATAGTGCTTATATTATACTGTATGTCTCACTCAAGTGGCATCCTGCTATGCGTTAATATGTAGCAGTTGCTCATTACCCACCTCCTCCTCACAGTGGCTGGGTTGAAGAGACTAAGGACTGCTTTTGGTCCCAGATGTGTGCCAGCTCATGTCTGCCTTTGATCCCTTGCGCTGTCTCTAATTTTTTTTTTTTTTTTTTTTTAACAGTGCAACTTTCGTGAGTGGGCTTCACCTCAGGCAACTGTTTCTTTGTAGGAAAGTAATGTAAAGGAAAACACTGCTGGAAACCAGTAACAGTAGAGTGAGAAGATCACTCAGCCACATCTGTTTCATGTGGCTGGGAGGCTTCAGAAGTGGCACACCAGTTTGAAAAATCCTGAAGACAAAGACAGACGCACATGCGCTCAAATATCCACACAGTTGCTGCATGACAGACCACACAGACCATACAGAAACACAGACAACCATAGGCTCTGTCTCGCTGGCTCTCTGGGTTGGCCCAGATAGGAAAAGATGCACACTGTCTTGAAGCAGAAGGAATACGTGTGCGTGCGTAATGCTGGAAGTTTGCTTTTTTTTTTTTTAAATGAGCTAAATCTTCAGGTCACTTTCAATCGTACATTTAGTGAATTGCATATACACATAAAAGTGCTTTCCAATTTCAGTAACAAATATATGCATATGAAAGACATGAGAAATAATTCTCCAGTGCCAGATGCCTGGCTGATTGATGACCTTGATTGCAGACTGAGAGCACCTTTGTGAGCTCGAGCTAGATAGAAACAGCATGTTAAGCTTCCCACCTGTGTGAGCAGCTTGCTCCATCAGTGTACCAGTAACCCATCATTCAATCTGACACTTTGCTTCAGAAAGAGGAATTTTCTTTGTCTAGTTTTCTCTGGTAATTGTGCAGAGTTTTGCTTCTGATTAGACTTAATCTAATCTAAATATTTTTTTGCTTGGCAGCTTGGAAAGTCTCGATTGTTTACGCTCACTAGAGCTCATTCAGCCCTGCTGCCAAAGATGCTGCTGTGGATGGTTTAACAGGTAAAAGCTGCACAGTAGATGTAACAGACCTGTATGCCACAACGTTTAAAGCCACTGCTACTGGTGTGGACATCAGTGGTATATTCTTTGGTTACAGGAAGTAAAGGATTGCAAACATTTCTGTTATGCAGGGGAAACCTGCGTAACAGGTATGGGAGGATGGGAAACTGTCATCAAAGAAGAGGATTAATTCAAGGAGGCGGACCTTTACTATTTTTCAGGTAGAGCCTGAATGCCACTAGCATTTGTGTTGCCCTGTTAGCCCGTATTAAAACTAGTTCTAAACTCATTTTTTAAAAATTCCTTGTGTGGTTCAGTGTTCTTGCAATAGTGAAGGGCTGGATGGATTGAATGCTTACATTAGGCTTTGCCTATTTAACAGAATCTATACTTCCACAGAAAGTGATTTTTGTGTAAGGTTTGTAGTTCACTTTGCATTACTGTGAGTATTTTAATTTCAAATAGACAAAGACAATGAATTAGTAACAGTTATTGTGTATGTCCGAGTACCAAATTTCATGATGGATGAAAAATTCACGGAGATATGAATTTAAAAATTTCACCGATGATGAGAAATAGGGATTTTCTCACATTTCTGACATTTTTTGGTGACCTTGACCTTTGACCTTGAAAAATGAAATAATAGATTTTTGGACCCTGAAGGAATATTTCCACAAAGTTTCATCAATTTTGGTTCGAAACATTTTGAGTCATATTGCTAACAGACAGACAGACAAGGAAACAAAAAACTACAGGGCACTCCGTAGTGCACATACCTCGCTTGGTAAAGAATCATTTTACAAAATCCTAGATCCAGATCATGATCCGGATCACTATTAAAATGGAATCAATTGTTCCTTATACCCAACAACTCCAGAAATTTTCATCAAAATCTGCTCATCATTTTCTGAGTTATCCTGCTAACAGACAGACAGACAGACAGGCAGACATGACTGAAAACATAACTTCCCTCCACCCATCAGTGGGTGGGGTAACTAGAAGGGCACTCAGTAGAGCGCATATGTCACCCATCCTAAATTTTCTATGTGCTGATACTACGCTGCAATAGACACCACCCAATGGTGTTGTACTCCATCAGATTCAGCCATATTTTGGTGTTAGTTGCAGGTCACTGGCTTTATTTCTTCCTTTAAAGGAGTGAATTATATTTTGACCCTATCATTTTCAACATCCTGGATGATTAGATCTGGAATCCTCCTTTAATCATGAACAAACTTTGCTATATGACAGAATGTTACACCCTAATTCTTTTTAGAGGATTCTGACTTATCCTCATAAGGTTGGACACAAATATGTGAATACTGTCCCCATCTCACAACACGGTAAAGAATCCTTGGACAAAATCCTGTGTATAGTGTATAGTGAAGATGCATTAAAAGAGACATAACAGTCACACTGTGGCCACTGCCAGTATGTTTCACCACAGATTAACTTAGCCAAGCCTTAAGCAGGCAGGTAATAGTGGACGTGATCAACTATTAACACACATCTTTTTTTCTCTCCTCAGAAAAGCATCCTGCACAGCTGTGGTTCTCGGGGCCTTGCTCCTCAGATTTTCTGGGATCCAGCTCATGTTTCTTCTAAGCCCTGCAACTCTATGCTGGAGGGCTGGCGTGCATGACTGCAAGGCTTCCAGTCTTCCAGGGAGAAGAGCCACTCTTCTTTACTCCCTTGGATTCCTTTGATTAGGAGGAAGATTTCCAGCTGAGGCCCGAGGTCCTTAAGAAACATGATAGCAAAGGGTTTGGGCTGACAGTGGAGAGCCACCTGGGCAAGAAGTTACTATCCAACAAGAGCAGGGGTAGGCTAGGGGGTCCTTTTCTTCGGCTCATGATACTGATAAATAAAAGCTGCTTTTATCATGAATTTACAGTTGACTAGAACATATTTTATTTTCTGGTTAGACTTTCTAGATGGTGATTCTGTCATTAAAGTTGAGACTGCCTGCATCCTGTCTTGTGTTTTCCATATGATGTACAGTCAAGATATTGCAATAGCTAAAGGCCAACATCTGCACTGTGTAAAATATGAGTAGCTGAGCTCTGGGTTCTGCCATTTTATGCAGGTGCAAGAAGAAAATTCTAAAAAATCTGAAAAAGTGCTTCAGTAGTTGTGCACTTGGGAAGCATCTTGGCAAAGTGTGTGAAAAGACTTCTAGTTTATGTTTTCCTGCTTCACTCATTGTGAGTTTTAGGAATGGGCCCAATAGATTAAGCACAGAGAAGCTGAAAATGAGATGAAAATATAATTTATGAACTAATCCTATTTCCTATTTTATTGGTAGGCCCACTCCTATTTACATTGCTCATGTGGAAAAGCTTGCACTTTGTCTCTGGCTGGCTTTTTTGTGTAAAGGTCTGACTTGTATGTTTTGGTGATGTGACTGAAATTTGTTTTGAACAAATCAGTCGTCTTGCATGCCATGTGGGTGAAGCCACAGTGTAGTTTGTAAACAGGCATGCTGGTAAGTTAAGGGTCTGCTTCCATGCAGGAGCGAGCTCTGTGAAGACGCATAAGTGGCTGAGCCCTTTTCCCAGAGAAACAGCTTTTGTTTGGGAATGGAGGAAATGAGACAGGGGTGGGGGGATGGAGGGGCTGAGGCACACTTAAGGAAATGGCCTTGCACTCAGATGTCCAGACCACAGCCTGTGACATGTAGGAACTGCATATTTCACAGCTTAGGTTTCACAAGGTCACTATATATTTGTTTGTCTTAGTCAGGTCCGGTCTCATAATCACCTGTCTCTGTAGCAAGAACATTTTCAGATCATTTCCTTTTTTTGTCATTAAAAAAAGAAAGAAAAAAAAGAAAATAAACAAAAACAATTCTTGAGTTAACCACTGAACAAGCCATGCAGGTCAGTGAATGTTTCATAATGTTTATTATATGTTGTCAGGACTGGAGTTTTCTGCAGAGTAGATCGATTCAGACCTCCACACTTCATGTGGCCTTCAGATCAGTTCAAGAACAGTGAGTAGAGAGTTTCATGGAATGGGTTTCCATGGCTGAGCAGCTGCATCCAAGCCTTACATCACCAAGTGCAAAGCAAAGTGTTGGATGCAGTGGTGTAAAGCACACCGCCACTGGACTCTACCAAGACATTTTGGACAATTTGATGCTCCCAACTTTGTGGGAACAGTTTTGGGATGGCCCCTTCCTGTTCCAACATGACTGCACACAAGGGCCATAAAGACATGGCTGAGCCAGTCTGGTGTAGAGGATCGTGACTGGCCTGCACAGAGTCTTGATCTCAACCCCACAGAACATCTTTTGGATGAATCAGAGCAGAAACTGTGAGCCAGGCCTTCTCATCCAACATCAGTGTCTGACCTCACAAATGCGCTTCTGGAAGAATGGTCAAAAAAATCCCATAAACACTCCTAAACCTTCTGGAAAACCTTCACAGAAGAGTTGAAGTTGTTACAGCTGCAAAGGGTGGGCCAACAACATATTAAACCCTATGGCTCAAGTATTGGATGTCACTTAAGTTCAAATGATTATGAAAGCAGACAAGTAGATTTTTATGGTCTAGTATTAAAAATATGCCAATCTATAAGTAAATCTACATAATAACTTCTCAATGCTATGAGAAGATTTTGAGGAATACGTTTCTTAAAGGCATCATTGTCCCAGATAGACATATATATAATATATATAATATAACTATATAGCATTGGAGTCTGAATTGTTTATGTATGTTAGGGCTGTACCATGCTGTATGATGTGGTGTTCATCCTGCTCTCCCATTGTCCATATCAGTTCTCCCACCCTGTCTGCATTGAAGGCCATTTTTGGCTGGTTCAATGGGAGGAAGTGGGCACCATCTTATACCAGTCATGGAAAAGTCTCCGGAAAAGCTTTCCTACTGGAAGTACAAATGCAAATATTCAGTCAGACAAAAATAGCAGTCTAATGTTGTGACCTGAAGGTAGATCTGATGGATCTAGCATTTCCCAACCCCTCACTAGAGTATGTGTCATAAATCATTTGTTTACTATACAAAAACAAAAATGTAAACCCACCATAGGCTAATGTTATAAGGTGTACTATAATTTTTTGTCTTTTGTCATCAGTGAGTTCCCGGAATTTCCACACTCTGCCTGGCAAAAACTCACACATGTACAACAAAGGTGAAATAACACTTTAATTAAGAGGAGCTTAAATTAAAGGAGCTTTTAACCAGAACATGAGCCTAGTTAGTTGTTCCATTTTGTTTCTAGACCAACAAAGCTAACCAGTCAGTCAACACATTCTCACTCCACCACGTATTTGTGCATGATCAGGACTCCTCCAATAACATTTCAGCCTTCTTTTTCTTCTCCCCCTCATAAATAAACCACATAAAAAATAATGGATGTGGTCAGTGTGATATTAAACACTGGTTAGCAGGAACACTTTCTCATCCTGTGGTGTCACATTATGCTGTTTTGTCCAAAGCTGCATGCATCCAAACATTATGCACAAGGTGTCTTTTGATTTTGGTGCCTCGACTCACTGGACGCAGCAAAACTGGCTACTGAAAGATAACAACCGCATTTTAGAGACCAACAAATAAAGTTGCACAGATATTGGTGTCGTTACACTTTAAAGGCAAACATTCTCGATTCTCTGTCTCCATTTGGTACTGCACCATACTGCTCGTGACCATTTTCATGCTAGTGACTACCAGGAACCACTCATAACCTGTGGGAGAATACACATTTAACTTGCAAAGTTTGGTTGCCAGGTAGTCACCAACCAGTCTGTAGGCCAAACTGGGGCCTTAATTAAGAACATGTATTAAGTGAGCTGAAGTTGTTTTTCTTTTCTTTTCTTTTGTTTTCTATACTTCTGCATTGCCTTTACTTTTTAGACACAGAAGCCACATCCAACTTTGATTTACTGTTTATCACTGGGTACCCATCTAATGTCATTTTTAAGCATACATGTGTAAAAACTCGCAAATGTCTCCATGAGGTGGCACAAGTCACAGAACTTTCACCCAGCATAAAGAGCAGGACTCTTGTTTTGTAAATTTTGTTTTCAGTTAGATTTCAACACAAAAATGTTCTGGTTAGATTTAAGAAAAGATCATGGGCTGAGTTAAAATATATACTTTTACAACGTTAACTGCATGTTTGAAGGCAAACTTCTTCCAACTGTAACAAGCTTCTCTTTCATTTTCTTTGTAAGTGGCACTGCCAGCGAAGACACCGACCTTTAGCTATAGTTTCATTGCATCTTTTTCAGACTCTGAGGGGCTTACGCTTAAGTAGTAAGTAGTACAAAAAAGAGGTATGTTGAGACTGTCCTCACAGCTGTAGTGAATAAATTTATTTCTATTGCACATGTCAATAAATGTATTTTTCAAACAATTAAAATGTAAATATGAAAAAAAAGTATAGTATCAAGTAAATATGTCTTAAGCTCTAAATCTCAGAGCACTGTGAGCAAGATATGATTGAGTGTTCTTTGTTGACTTTTGGGAATTTTGATTAGGTCATAAATCGGTCGCTGTGTTTGCACCAGATGTCACAGGGTTAAGAGCAGGACAGCCTTTAAGCACTGTGACTCCCAGCTCACAACAGAGAGAGAAAGAGAGAGAGTGATGGTAAAGTGCAGAAGAAAAAGAGGCAGTCTGAAAAATGAGGCAAATTATTTATATCATCCATCCTCTCAATCTTTCAAGAGTTACATTAAAATCCAATCAGTTATTCCTCGACCCCCACCCCCCACCCCCCCAAAAAAAAAAAAAGAAAGAAAGAAAGAAAAAAGCAACTTGTCGAACTTTGCCTGTGTGTGAGAGAGTGAATCCATGTGTGCTTGTACATGAAGAAATGCGAGGCGCACTTCAGGCCAGTTCTATTAAGATTGGCAGCAGGAAAGGTTTGTAATGAAGAACTACCGGCGTTAACTTTTATGCTCTGACTTTCAGCTGCCCCCTTTAGCTTCGTATCACAAAGTGGCCATTGTGTGTTCCCCATCATTATGGAACCGAGGTATTTACGCTGACATCTGAGTACAATCATCCCCCAAAACCGCACCAATCACGGCAGCGTCTTTAATCAAGTTTTTCTTGCGGCATGTAGATGTAGATTTATTTTCCCATAATGTTGTTAAAAATAAAAATTCTGATGTTGATTGTCCAAAAAAACATACTTTACATTTCTCTTCATTAAACATACAAGACTGTTAAAATAGTTGTAGTTAGGTAAATAACTTTATGGTTAACAAGCTATAAATATTTAAGGCTGCTCTGCCTCCAGCATGATGGGAAATGAAGCAATTTTAGGACTTTATTTTATCATAAATTTAGATCTTCAAGTACTTGCATGAATACATAGGTGTGTGTGTGTGCGTGTGTGTGTGTGTGTGTGTGTGTGTGTGTGTGTGTGTGTATGTGTGCATCAAATGTAAACCTCTCAGTCCTAAAAATCCTATGCTTTCACAGCCCGTAGAAGCATACATATGAAAAGGTTAACCACAACAGCTGCGGAGGAACAGGACCATAAATAGAGTCAAAACACTCTATACAAAGTCCAAAAAAGGAGGGAAAAACATGGGCGAAAAAAAATAATAACAAACACCACCTCCTTCCTCTTTTCATGAACCTTTGCAGGATGTGTCTTTCAGCCCTTGTTCTTTTCATCCTCATCTCCGTCCTTCTTTTGTGTTAGTCGTCTTGTCTCACCTATGTGAAACTGCGCAGGAAACGTTTACCACAGTGGGAAATTTTACACAACTTTTCCATGTGAGGGATTTGAATGCTCATGCGAGATGCTTTTCTCTGGACTGTAGATTGCCACATATATAAACACTCCCACAAATTAGGTTCCCGACAGGCATTTTTGTCAGGTCAGCTGGCACTGATAGGGCCCAGGCAAGCCTGTACTTTGCAACTCTGTAACTCTCACACGGAAGGCCTGTCCTAGAGGGTTTTGATGAATGAATGGACATGAGGCTATTGGCTTCGATTCAGGCTCTGATGTATAGAGTGCCTGGTACTGGGAGGCTGACGTGAGGCAGTAAAGCTGTTTTGTATTTACAAGCCAAGGCTGAGTGTGGCTGGGAGGTTCTTGAAGGCTTTTGGTGGTTTGGAGTGTCAGAGTGACAGGGTTAAGACTCCAGTCAGCCATTACGCTCCTCTTTAAATCCTTTTCTGTATTCTAATGAGAAGCAGATCTCTCTTGCAGCATCTTCACCTCAAACTGCAGAGCAATGGTATGAACAGACATATCCTATTCCTCACTGCACGGATGTTAACTTTTGCTTCTTTTTGATTATGCCTTTGGTTGTGTGCATCTCCTTTGGATCTTTCTCTCACTGTCACACATCAATACAAGCAACAAAAGACTGCAAATGGCCTCATATGTTTTTGTCTGTGAGCAAAAGCTGTAACTAGGCTCTGGGTTAAATATGAGAATATGAGGAAAGGCTAGATGAATGAGGGTGCTAGTGCTAATGCCCCTCACTAGGAGCCCAAGGCACAGAGGGTTTGACTCCAGATGAGGCCCGCGTTGCCACATCCTTTCCGTAATCCCCCTGCAGTGCCGTGTTCACTTGTGAGTATGAAATATGTGGGGAGACCAGGAATGGGAACCACCTGGGAGAGAGACAAACGGCTCGAGGCAATTTTCCATCGCATGTTGCTCTTGTGATTTTAATCAATCACGTAGTGCAGCAGTTTTTTCTTTAAAAGACATGATATTTATACTGTACTTCCATTTAGGTTGCTTTTCCCCATTAGAGCGAGTCAGACTTCATTCTGCTAGCATGTTTATCTACATTATTTATTCCATCATCATGTTTGAGTGCTTTGGAGTTGTGTTTATACCCAATAAAACCCACACTGTTTGGTTTTCTCCCGGTGCCTCACGCTCACATAAAATCTGACGTGTTCATGTTTGCATTTGAAATGTCACTTTGTGTAGGTCACATCAGCGCGCTGATGCAACGTAAAAGTTAAAAACTTGTTTTCACACCATGAATGTGATCCCAGGGACCGTATGTCAGCACTGAGGGTTTCATGTACAACCATAAGCCAGCAAGACACCTATAGGTGAGTGGAAATATTGCTGCAGGCTTCTCCAAAACAACACCGCATTCCAGAAATGCTGATGATCCATTTTTCATCTGATGTGACAGGACAATAGGGGGGAAAGGTACCTACAATTTTGGTGAACTTTGTCAGCGGCGTTGAAAGGCAATGTGTTGTAATGCACATGTCAGGATTGTCAGGATAGGATTACCAGATTAGCTGTAAACCCCAGGGTACAAAAAGAGATGGACACCTTCTCCTGCAGCTTGTAGACAGATTCTGTCATTCACTAATCTATACTGGACATTCACTGTCCCCCAGGGCAAGGCTTTTCCTTGGCTTTTACCTATGTATCTGTTGCATGATCTCAGTGACCTGGCTCATAATAATGAACACGAATGAGCGGTGTGTGCGTGTGCAAAGGAGAGAGAAAGAATGGGGGTGAAAAAGAGTAAGGCTTGGGGAAAACAGAACTCGCCTTTTGTTTGAATTACTAGTGCGTGCAGATATGATGGACAAAGTCAATGGAGTATATGAGCCACAGCCGGTCACGGCCAACGACTGAGCATGAAGGCACTGACAGATTTAGTGAGGTAAAAGAAGGCAGTGCAAAAGGAAAGCGCTTCTAGGTAGCAAGAGAAAAGCAACGGAAAAAAGTTAAGATTTCAAAGTGACAGCTCCATGCTTGGAGATTTAAAAAAAAAAGCATCAGTTTACTGTCTCAGAAGTGTTTAATCCACAGAGAATTATCTCTGCAGTTCTGTTTAGGATTTTTAAGCACTGCAGCATCTTGAAGCTGACGCCTCACAATGCTGTTTTGCATCACTCTCATTGTTCTCTCTCTCAGTGCCGTTTTCATCACAAGAGGAAGCTCTTTTCAGCAAAAACCCTCACTGTTTGCTCAGAACACAGATATAATAACTTACCGGTGAACATAATGGACCTTTTGACTGCTTGAGACCTATTTCCCCTAAGAGCAAAAAGGAGAGTGAATACATTAACCAGATGGCCAGGCCAAGAAAAAAAATAGCTTGCATAATCAATTGTTAAAGGCAACTTTATGAATCTTTTTTGCATAAATATTCAGCACAAAGACCTGTTATATTTTCCACTGATTTTCAGCAGTTTGACATCTGAGCACTTCTTAGGTTTCTCCTGCATTCATGGGGATGTTGTAAGGTATGATCAGTCAGTGTGAGGATTGCCTTGATTGCAACATTTCCTGACAGGGACGCGCTCTTTCTGCCAGATGTGCACCTGCATGAACAAATGCCTGAGAGACACAAAAGATCTCCTCATCAGAAGCTTTGGGGATATATTGACAGAAAGCAGTTTCAAACACCCAAGCCAAAGTCCAGTTTAATAAATAACTTCCAATCTTTTGTCCTTTGAATAGTTTTTTAAGGTTCAGTGATCGCCCCTGTGTTCACACACTCCCTGACAAGCTCCATCCTCCACTCCTTGTGCACGCTGCTTTCAGCTTCACTCACGCAGGTCCTTCTCGGTTTGAAGGATAAGTGTAAATGAATAAGTAATTAAGTGAAAAATGAGTGAGGTTGGAGCAGTGGATAAGGAGGAATGTGAGAGTGTAGAAAAATACACGGGGGGAGCCCCTGAGTGGGAGGGGAGGCCGACTGTAACAATGTGGTTGAGAGAGAGTTTGAGAGGAACCCCCTGAATGGACATTTGCAAGAAAAAGATTGTGTCGGTCAAACCCACCACCATGAAGCAGGGCTAGACAATACAAACAGCAGTCATTTGCAATAACTAATGCGAATCTTTCTTCCCCTGTTTTATTCATTTTTTCCTCATTGAGACCACTGTTACTACTCACTGTTTTCCCTCTTGAGAATCCCAATCTTTTTCAATCTCCTGTCAGTTTATCCTGCTTCATCTTGATACAACTGGCTCCCAAAACTGTGCTTGAATTGTGGAAAATAATCTCAGCTCAAATACAAAGAGTCAGACTCCCAGGAATTTAGGCAATGACAAGCCGATTTTACTTAGCCTTTATTCACTTAGCATTAAACTTGTCTCAAAGAGTTTTATTGTCTGTACAACATGAGGTTCTGATGAAGGAAAGCAAAAATTTAGGCCAGAAAGAAATCTTAGCAGTAGGCCGTCCTCTTTCAGAACTGGAAAATGTTTAATAGGTTGTGCACTGTATGTGTAGCCCGTCCTCACTGAATCAAACACAAATATTAAAGCCGAGGTAGGAAATACTTGACCACTTGAGGGCAGCGGAAACAAACTGACACAACAGTGATAAACTAACAGCTAGTGTGATAGTGTATTATTTTTAACCAAAGTATCTCTTGTTTTTTGAGTTACCATTTTTTCCCTGAGTGTCCACGTTCTCGTCTTCCTTGGTGACCAAGACTCCTTTGTGCCATGCTTTGTTCTCAACCAAATGAACTGAATGAAATGAATGAAGGATATATGACAGCAGCTAAAATGAACAGAACAAAGTGAACTGAAGAAGTGTTAAGTAAATAAGTGAAAGCATCAAATCTTCAACGACTGCTCTTTATTTCCTTTATTTTTTCCATACATGTTAAATTCAGTTTGAATGTTTGTCTTGGGGCATTCAAAATGTCCCTAAAGTAATCAGATTAAACCCTTTTCTAATTAAATTCTTATTAAGTACATTTTTACAGCAGAAAGCAGATTGAAAGCATAAAGAAAGTACACAACACAAACTCACACACATTCACACACACACACACACACACACACACACACACACACACACACACACACACACACACACACACACACACACACACACACACACACACCAACACTCCCACCAACCCCTGCTGTTCCCACTCGGGCTTCCCTGTGAATGAGGACGGCAGAGACAGAGGTTGGCAGCAGTCTGCAGGGCTACGGATGCTGATCAGAAAGGCTTACAAATCCCCCCTGATGCTCCTGATATGGAGGACAATGGGTATGCGTGCGTAGTGGGAACTCTCTTTAAAGCCTTATTGAAACTGACTTCACTACTTTGCTCTTTAATGAGGTCAGTGTAGCCTGCTGGCTGTATTTCATTGCTGTATACAAGACATGCAGTCATAATAAACTTTAGCTCAGTGACCCATACAGGTCAACAATATCATTTTCATAAAGAAATGGGCTGGACACTCTGTACCTGGTTAAATCAATACTTCTCTCATGCAACATGACATCAAAGAAATGACTTTCCTCTGAGCTCGATCAAAGTATATTATTACGATTTGGCAAAGCAAACATCCTTTTTCAGTGCACTCCTTAAATAAATTCCACAATTTCAGCTTTTTTTTTGTGGTCCTCTCTTTCTATTGAACTTGGGGTTAATTGCACTGGTGGTGGCAGCAGCTGCGAGGCCACCAGAGTTGCAGGTGAGCCGAAGCTTTCAGCAAACACACGAACCTCCCACATTGCTTTGTGGTGTTTCCAAAGAACATTCTTGAAATGAGACCCAGTAAGACTCAAATAATAAGACTAAAGACAACCTACTGCAGCGGATGCTACTTGTAATGGTTTCAGGATGAGCAATGCATTTCATGCGTTTTATCTTTATTTGGTCTGATTGTTCAAAATGAATCTAAAACAAAGACAATATTTCGTTATTCAGAGGGTGTGATTCAGTTATTTTTATGGGGCTGAATAGTGGGTTTAACCCATGTCTCTGTTTTGGGTGGAAGCAGAAGACAGTAAATGTGGTTTACTGAATTACAGCAACTTTGGTTTCACATTTAGTTGACTGGGGCGGGGCACTACGGGGAGTTCCCTTTACATTATGGTTTAATATGGATATGTCTACTGCATATAATAAATTGCCCAAATACTGGGTTATACCAGTTGTAACTATTTTAAAAGCAGTTAAAATGCAGTGTCATTTAAATTGCTGGAAGAATTATTGTAAAATGCGAGCCTTGTAAAAAAAAAAAAAGACAAAAATATGATTTTATTATTTTTATGATTATATTATCATGTTATATTCTTTTCTACCAGTTTCATCCATTAGAGATTACCTTTTGTACCAACACAGTCTCACTGCAGTTTGTGAAACAGCCTTTAAAAACAACACCTAAAGTAGTGCTCTTAGTTTGAAAGAATGACTGAGTCTACTGCAGGAAGATGGAAACACATCATAACACATTAACTTTAACTTTAACTTTAACCCAAGGCACTGGGGTTCAAGTAGCACATGATACCATTGTTTTTAGACTTCCTCTGTTATTTTGCCTTCACGCCGCCAATAGCCATTACCTCTTGTTCATCTCATTCTTGTGAGCACGATATCACTCCTGCGCCTTGAGAGAATTTCCTCAATTCTGGCACAAATGTTCCCTTGGACTCAAGGAGGAACGGATTAGATTTTGATTGTAACAGGTCACACATCACTGTGACCTCAGAAAACTTATTTTTGGCCACAGTTCAAGAATAATAATGACACAATTTCACACTAGTGTAGGATAAAATGGTGTGTAAAATTGGCCTGGAAGAAAAAATATTTGGCCATTATACAACACCATAACTTATAAGCAGAAGGAGATATTGTTACCATGGTTCACATTTAAATACTGATTTGAAGACACTGATCTTTGGTGTCACCCTATTAAATTCCTCCAAAGTGCAGACTAAATATTTCAGTAAACTCCATCTTGATGGGCTGAAAGAGGCATCCAAGCAAAGGCACAAAAGTTACTTGACTGGCTTTATGAAACGTCAGCGTTTGGGTTAAAGTATCAGAAAGCCTTGAAAACAAACTCTTCCATGTGTTTGTAGGTCTGTGCTGCTGGGGGATCTCCCTGATGCAGTGATTATTGCTGCTCTCTGCACTATCTGTGCATTTATATGCCCCCCTTTGGATGTTATTAACTTGGATGTCTTTTCTCTCTCATAGTTTATACTGTCACATTTCTCTCCCTTTCTCTTTCTGCAGGCTTCAGAACTGCATCTTCCTGGTCTATGCTTACTGGCCCCAAGAATCTGCCAAGTGTTTATTGTTTTTTGTTATCTCTGTTCATCGCTTGTCTCTCCGCTCTACTCTCAACCCAACTGGTCGAGGCAGATGGTCCCCTTACCTGACTGTGATTCCTTCATAGGAATCTTCCTGTTTAAAAATAGTTTGTTTTTTCTCCCCTGCTGCCAAGAGCTGCAGTCATTGACCTAAAATTGCCCTGAGATTACTTCTGTTGTGACTTCCTTCCATATAAATAAAAGTGCAGGGAAGATAAGCCCATGAGCCAAAACATTTTTAACCATCTGCAAATAATGTGGACTCTTCTGAGTTTCATGTGAACCATCTGAACAGGTGCTGTGTAAATTAAGACTATATAAATCTAATCAAGATTTTCTTATACGATAACTGCCTTCCTAAAATGCTCCCTATGGCAAAATATAACATATCTAAAATATTTTACTATACATAATTACATTTAAAAAACTATGCACATGCAGCATGAAGTTAAAGGTAAATGTTGCAATATTTTTTATGATGTTAAATATCTAAAATGTAAAATTATTGCTTTTGTCTATACCATAAAATATGTATTTTATGATGAAGTTGCGATTCATATGTAACCCATGTTAACATAACACCAAAAACCAGCAGATTAGATGTTTTGCATTAGTTAAAGTGAGAAAAGAGTAACATCTGTAATATCTATAATATATATTTCAGATATTACGGTGAAGACATAGAAAGACCTGAAAGCATTTTATACTTGCATGAAGCAACATAAATGATGTTTGCCAATTTTTAATTTTTTTTTTTAGGTGTTCAGGTGCATTTAGAAAAAAGAAGAGAGAAAAAAAGCACCTAAACCGAAACTGGCTGGGCTGCTGACTGTTGATTGAACGCTTGGTGATGCCGTGTTATTACGCGTGGCTGTTTAGGACCAACCTTGGAGGCGTTGCTCTTGGGAGTATCAGCAAGTGCAGGACAAGAAACAGGCTCACATTCATATAAGCAGGCGGAGGGAAGCGCACGCAGAGTTCATTCAGTGGAGCAGAAGTTATCATCTAACATCAGAGCTTATCGCAAATAAGGCTGCTCTTCAGGAGAGAGAAAAAAAGGAGAAGAAAAACAGGTAGGGCGCTTAAAGAAGCAATTGTGGTGCAGTAAAAGTTTCTTTTTTCGACTTTTAATACCTCTTTAAAAACTTTTGAAATGCGCGACGTGAAAAAGCTTACTTCTGTAAATATGCCTTCGGTTCTATTTATTGCATTTTGACCCTTTTGTCGACTCTTTATTATTATAACAAGTACCACACCAAGGTAAATCATTGCTTAATTGTTCCTGAAACATAAACAATTTACAATAATTGCAATTTTATTGCTCTCAATCCTTCCAGCCCGTTTGTAATCTCTTTATTTGCTTTCCCATTCAAATATGGAGTCGGGCTTCTGTATACCAAGCTCTAATCTGATAACAGACATTTGTTTTTTCGCCTGATATAAATCAACAATGACAACAATGACATTGTATGTCTGTCGTGCGGAGGGAGCTTAGATTTAGTGCTTGTGCGTATTGACGCACAAAACAACACTTACTGTTCATCTACACGGAAACATAACGTCCTGTCTCAGAGGGCGAATATCTGATTGCAAACTGTAAACTGTAAATCGAGACTGGCAGGAGAAACTTGTGACAAACACGCTGCACCTGCACTATCCGTGTGGGCAGCATTTGCACATGAAAATGGTCCTCCCCGGCTTTTATTTTCTGTGTATTGAGATACAAAAGAGTTTTAACCTAATTTGTATCTGGATGGTAGCGAGCTAAATAAAGGAAGAGAGGGAGGAGAAAGAGGGAGAGAGGAAAGAGGTACAGGGAGAAATAGAGTGAGAGCTAGAGCAAGTAAGTTATTTTACTTATACAGCGCCTTTCAAGATAAAATCACAAGCTGCTTCACATCAAATAAAAAAAAAAAAAAGGAAATAGACAATAAGACGAAATAAAATGCTACCCAAATGCCAGCTTAAAAATGAGTCTTCAGCTGCTTTTTCAATGAGATCCGAGATCCTAGAGATAGAGAATGGTTTCATGCGCTACGTGTGTTATCTAACAGTGTCGGTGTTAAAAGGTTAATTAGCTTGAAGCCCGCAGAGCTACCTGGCACCTGTAGGTATTTTACATACAATATAAGGGAATTAGACAGAAACACTTGTGGGGGATTATACTTGGAAAATCCCTGTAGGATGAATAGGTTTCCGTGGCATCTACAAATAATCGAAAGTAAAATGAAATGTGAGGAGCGTGACATCTCTTTAAAGTGTTTAATCCCAGGCCATGCTAAAGGTAACATTTAGATTTATTACTCTGTAAAAGTAGTAATAGCAATGGATGCTGGAAGGAATTCCGGGTCAACTTCCTGCATTTTTATTAGATGGCTCTATTAAATAAAAAACCCATGAAATCTAATATTACATATGAGTTATTATTATAGGCAATAACCAGATTGGAATGTCCTTTTTAAGCCATTCTAGTGTATGCCATCACCTTAAAAAAACAACAGTTTTGCACTGTAATTTGCAACATTGCCACAATGTCTAAAAATACCTTCAGCTTAAAAGCAAAATAAACTAGACTGACCCATATTATCTGAGATTTGTCACAGCAGAGGTGTAAAGTGACATAAAATGAAAATAAGCAATCAAACTGACTGCAGACTTCAAGAGCAGACACAACCCTCACTAGACAGCTGCACATCTTAATATGTTCCAGCTGTCATTGTTTACACTAAAATTCAACTCGCCTGTTTTTTTTTTTTCCATCATCGTTTGTGAATCGGTGCCAATTATGATGTGTACAGCGCCGTTCTCTTACACAGACAGATGCCTGATATGGTCCCATTTCACAGCTCTGTGGCGTGCTGTGCCACTCAGTGGTTGGTGACCTCCATGTTTACTGTGGTCAGACCATTTTGCAGGCGTCGAGCCTTCCTGCTGATCTCTGCGCACAATTCACTCTGTGGGCGTACAAGTCAGTCAGGGGCGACAGTGGGGTTAAGCCTCTTGTGTTCTGGTTTTGATGTATCACCTTTCACCTCTGATCTTTCACACTGTGTCAAACTGACAGTTAGCTGAGAGAGACATCACAGCAGAATACTGTGAATGAAGGCCACGCAGGGGTGAATATTTTGGTGGTCCATCAGGCTGAAAACAACAAGTTTTGGACACAGAAGGTTCTGCAGACTGCTACTTCTTTAATCTTGCTTACTGTTTCAGTCACCTAACTTTCTGCATCTGAGTGTTTTTAAAAGTGCGTGTGCCATGTGCTCCTGCGTTATAAGATTCAGATGTTGCAGGATGACGTATTTAAAGTTATGAGCTGGCTTTTCTTTGATCATTTGGGGAGTGACAGCTGATCTTTGCCTGCTTTATGAGCAGAAAACAAACAAGACTCTGGCATCAGGTTTCCCACCCTGACCACCGCTTTATCTCGGAATGCCCGGAACGTTCAGGAAATACACACTGTTTGGACTTCTCTATCCCACTTCCTTGTGTCTAATCTGCACTCTGAGCCAGTGGAGCTAATGTAAACATTTATTGTGCTGCCCCCTGACTGCACATCAATCATAGAAAATCCCACTGTTTTTGACACGGTAACAGAGAGCCTCTATTAACTCATGAAAGCAGTGTTTTAACAAGTTAACCGCATTAAGATTCTTTGGGATCTGGTGGCATACCACAAGTGGGTTTATGTTTTATTAGTCCATTCAGTTCACGTGAGGAAAATAAGCCTGGCTTTATGCAACAGAAACTTAGGTCTTAAACATAATACCCAAAGGTTTGTTGATAAACCTCTCGCATTTAGCAGCTGTGTCTTTATCAAAATAAATGTATGTTACAAGAAATTATAATTTATTGTCATGTTTTTCAGGTCCCGTCGCAGTCAGAGGTGGTGTGTAGTACCTCCCAGTGGTTTGCAGTGCTCTCCCAGTGCTGAAAAATGAGTCTAAGCGCCAGTGAAATGGAGGACCTGTGGGAGTCTTTTGGGGACCTCAACCTCTCTGAAACATTTAGCAACATATCAAGTGTGGAATCAATGGTGTGTGCAACAGCGTTCAACCGTACTGCTCTGCTGAACTCCATGTGTGTCCTCTACACTTTCATCTTCATCGTCGGCCTGGCCGCTAATGCTCTGGTCCTCTGGGTCAACATCCGTGCGCAAAGAGACTCCAGCCCTCGCCATGAGACACACATGTACATCGCTCACCTGGCGGTTGCGGATCTCTGTGTCTGCGCTACTCTGCCTATATGGGTGAGCTCACTGGCTCAGCATGGCCACTGGCCCTTTGGTGAAGCTGCATGTAAACTCACGCACCTGCTGTTCTCCGTCAACCTCTTCGGCAGCATCTTCTTCCTGGCATGCATGAGTGTGGATCGCTACCTGAGTTTGACGCATCATGTAGATGAGGGAGGTGCGCGCAGGAAGTTGATCCGCCGTGGTGCGTGTGTAGGGGTGTGGCTTCTGGCTCTGGTGGCCTCCTTGCCAGACACCTACTTTTTGCATACTGTGAAGTCAGCACATGGGGACACCATGCTGTGCAGGCCCGTGTATCCAGAGGAGAACCCCAGGGAATGGATGGTGGGGGTGCAGCTGAGCTTCATCCTGCTAGGCTTTGTTCTCCCTTTCCCTGTCATTGCAGTGTTTTACGTCCTGCTGGCCAGAGCTTTTGCTCGCTCTTCTTCTTCCTCTTCATCGTCCTCTCCAGTGGAACAGGAGCGTCGCGTGAGCCGCAGGGTGATCTTGGCCTACATTGTGGTTTTTCTGGCCTGCTGGGGGCCCTACCACAGCGTCCTCCTGGCTGATGCACTGTCACAGCTGGGCGTAGTGCCACTGACCTGTGGCCTGGAGAATGTGATCTACGTGGCCTTACATCTCACCCAGTGCCTGTCCTTGCTTCACTGCTGTTTCAACCCCATTCTCTACAACTTCATCAACAGAAACTACCGCTATGACCTCATGAAGGCCTTCATTTTCAAATACTCGACGCGGACAGGCTTGGCACGTCTTATTGAGGCTTCAAATGTGTCTGAGGCTGAATACTCTGCTGTAGCTGTAGAAAACCCACCACAGATCTAAAAGTTACAAAACTCTGCAAGCATTTTAAAAAAGCATTTAATTCAATGTAAACTTATGTTACAGCTGATTTGCTCCGTCCATTATCAGCATTATGTTTGACATTAGACGACAATGAAAAGAGGAAATGCTAGAGTCGCAGAAAAGTTTGAAGACTGTGACATTTCATGTCTAGTGGACTGTTTGAAAAGCACTTAGAAAGCAATGTTATTATAAAATCTGTTACTGAAATTATGTAGTTACTATAATTGTGAAGCCAAACCAGTGACTGTAAATGTGTGAAATCATTGTCTTTACTGTGTATGTAGCATTGTATTGATTGCATGTTTGTATGTGTGTGCTGTGCAATGTATATTGATAGCATTAGCAGAGTAATGTTGTTAATCTTTTTGTTTATAGGTGTATTTATATGCATTTAAATCAGTTTGTCTCTTTAACGTCTTCACACACTGATTTTTGCTCAGAGCTCCACATCATACAGCGCTGCCTCATCATTTTAGTTGAGCCACTGAGTGTGGCTCAGTATTTAAGTCCTGCTGTGTCATTACTGATCATAACCTTTTCTCACATCAGCAAATGAAAACAAACAACAGCAAATTGATAAAAAATAATATAAATGATGTTTTTAGGCCACTTTCTGCAGCTGTGGCTTAATAAATCATCAGAGAAACACTTCAACTCTACTGGAAGAAAATTTTTTCACTGAGACTGAATTTCCAGTATTGATTCTTTTCTCACATCTGTAAGCAAAACACAAACTCACAGCAAGTTGTTGATTAGCTTAACTTCACCTAGCATCCCACCTTAGTGCTCGGTTTTATTTTGGTTGTAAATCATTCCAGATATTGTCTGGCACCATCAGCTGTGACTACTGAGCTCGAACAGCAGCTGCACATAGCTTCTGACTTTTCTGGAAGCCATTATATGGTATTCATTGCTGTCACTCTTATCTTGTATCTGTGCTGGTAGAGTACACATGTCCATGTGGTATTAATTGTGCTGGGTTATCACACAGGCCACAGACAACTAAAAACTTTATTCCTCTCATACACGCAGCACCCAAGTGTTTATTGCCAACCAAATAACAAAAACATCACTGTGTTTGTGTGTGTGTGTGTGTGTGTGTGTGTGTGTGTGTGGTAGGGTCCAGGTATTACTCATGCATTTCTGTGTAAGAGAACACTTGACACCAAAAGATGACATTTTATATGTTGTAAAATGTAAGTAATAAGTTGACCTGAGGTCTTTTGTAGGAATCAGGATGTTTTGTTTTGTTTTTGATTTTTTTTTATATATATATATATGCTGACACAGAGCACACTCTCTCACGTGATTGGTTACACATGTAAGCTGTTACACTGAAAAAAATTTTCATGTTGCAATTCTAAAGAAGTGGAGAAGCAAACATGTGTCTACAAGAACAGAGGCATTCCTTTGACACGGTAATGTGTAACATATGTATTATTCTATATTAAATACAGACAAAATATTTGGCTTCAGTGATTTCTTTGTAACCCCAAATGATTGTTTGGTTTTTTGTTCCTTCACTTTTCAGAGGAATGTGGTTCAGGAAAAGTTTTTGCTGTTCAGTTTGAGTCAGTAAATCCACCCAAAAATCATCAAGGTTCAGCCTAAAAAACAAGTCAGTGTCGCATTCTGTGGTTAATCCCAGCTGTCATGTGTAATATACACTAAACTCTTGGACAGGCGTGGTTCAGTTATGGTTCATGAGGCAGGATTTAGTATAAAAGGGAAAACACATTTACCAATTATTGTCATAGTTAAAAAAGCAAAGGAAGAAACAGATGCAAATCATGCTGCTTTAAAGGAACACTAAGATTGAGTTTATTTTCAGGGTCAGATGAAAAGACTGGCATCAGCTGGTTTGTTTTATATGTTTTCTCATTCAGCTCCTTCAAAAATGTGCCACCAACAACTCAGACAAATATACACATGTGAGCGTAATACCTGTGTGGCATTGCTGCTGCCACTAAATTGCAGAACTGCTCCACGAGGATGAAAACAAAATGATTTTTTGCACTTTTATAGCCCTTCATGACCTACAAACTGCCATGTACATGTAACAAATACTTTAGCTGGTATATACCCCTCTTGTGGGTGTATGATGAGCTCATCACGGAAGAACATCTTGATGGCCAAGAGGGATGTGACCATCACCCTGGGAGGTGTCCCCTGCCAAGGATAATGTTCATGTTTGCCTAAGGACAGAGTGTTGATGCAGATCCTTCCAGTGTTCCCTCCTATCCTGAGGAAATGAAGATTTTTTTCTTTTATTGGAGAATTGCTGGTAATTTTACCCTCATAATTAAAAGAACAAAAACTCTATTACATTATCTATAATAATAAGTCTCTGTTGGCTTTGTTCTTGAGCATGTGCCTGCTCTTTCTAACATGTTAAAATAGCATATTTAAAAACAACTTATCACCCCTCGCCTGCATATTTTCAGTGTCTTGACCTCTTTTTATACTCCTTTATAGCCTGAAGTCACACCATCGGTTGTGGTAACCTTGGGACAGTATAGTCTTGCTGACAGGCTGTGTTGCTGTTTTAAACGTTTATACTGGGAGTTAAGAGCAGATCAGCACTCTTCTTTGCTGAACTAGTACTGCACTGAGGTCATACTGTAATAAATGACTCTGATAAGAAAGCTGTGCAGGGATATCCAAAGGTCAGCTTAGTCAATGCTCTGCTAATGATACGCTCCCAGCTTCCTTCTTCTCTCAGAGTCTGCTGTGATTTTTCAACACTCAGCGTGTGCTGGATATCTCACCACACTCATGGCCTCTCTCTCTGTTCTTGTGTGGATGATTTTCCACACACAAGATAAACCTGTCTGCCCTGAACTCTGATTTTGAAACCTAGAGAAGGCTCATTCCACCTTCTCAAACTTGCTCATCTCCTGTAAATAAATGCGACAACTCCTGACTGACTGAGAAATTGATTCTTTCGTGCTTGATCACCCCAGGCAAACATTTCGGGCACGTGTGCCCCTAAACGTCACTGTGTTGTGAGATGATTTAGCTGAAAAGTATTAAGGAATATAGGAATAAAATATGAGTTGACTTAAAAGAGTACATAACTGATTTGGCCTCATACTCCTGTAACAGTGTCAGACTCCGCATCAAAATCAGTGCTTTGTTTTCTATTTTTATAGTTGTACTATAAATTTAGATTAAGAAAAAATAAAAGTGATTTTGGCAAGACTTGTGCAGTTGTTTGACAAGTTTTACAGGTTTTGAACTGCTGCTACTAGACAGTTGGTGCCTTTCTGTGTGGATTTTGCATATTCTCACTGTGCCTGTGTAAGCTTTCTCAGGATCCTTTAGTTTCCTCACAGTCCGAAAGAATGCATGTTAAGTTGCATGTTAATTCTCAGTTGCTGGTAGTTGTGGATATGTGCATGAATGGCTATCTGTTCCTCTGCAATCTGCCAAGGGGTGCAACTGGCCTTTCACCCACAGTCACCCTTTGCTGTTTGTTCTAGCCCCCCCTGCAACTTTAGTTGGATATATTGTTAAAAAGTTAAATGTAACAGCTTAGAGGTTCGACTTTAAGACCCAACCCCTTTTCTAGATCAACACAAAGTAAGTGCTACACAATCAATTTGGGGACCCTGCAAACCTGGGGTTTCAGGTTCAACTCATTCAGAGGCTATGAACATCCCTTCTATTGCTTACTTGCAAGTCAGTATGCAATCATATTACTTCTGTACTGCACATACACATGGAAGATGGATGTTTGCACAGTAAAGTGCAGCATGTGCAATTCCAGATGAAGCTCTAAAATGTACTGTATATATATTTCAGACCAGTTCCTCAAACCACCCCAGTGACTAACATAATTGCTGACTGGAGTTTGCTATAAGGATTTTTTTTTTTTTTTAATTTATGGGTTGCCCCATTTATGCACGGTACTGGTGCAGAAGAGGTTTTGTGGAGGGATACCCACATTTCTGTTTGTGGTTAGCTTATAAGCAACAAAAGCACGATGTTTAAAGTCAGGGAAACGCTGCGGTTTTGGTTCAATATAGTTGAACATATTGTCCCAATCAGTGCAAGATTTTTCCATACATAGTGACACCATAATCATTCTTAAAGAGTGCTGTGAGTGTAACTACAAGAAAGTTTAGATTACTTTACACTGGACTGGATATTTAGTGGGGAAAAAAAAAGTCTCTGATGTCTTTTGACAGCTCACTGATTTACTGAGGAAACTACTTAAGCTAGTTTCCTCATTACACTGATAGAAAATACAATCCATCAGAATTACGTTTCCGTCTTGATTTCTGGCAGTGGGGGGGGGGGTGCTTAGAGCGCAAAATAATAGTAAATATGTAAATTTAACTTGTGCTCTGCAGCAGAGTGGACTACATTTTACTTGGACTGCACTTATGCTGTGAACTGTTGTGCTTCCTTTAACTACATGCTGCTCACACAGGATGTGTCAGACATACTGAGACAGTGCTCTACACAAACCCAAATACTGTAAAATGTTACAAGATTCCCTTGTTAGTGCTTCATTTACATGATAAAGTCTTTGCAGTTTGTTGTTATCACTAAAACACTTACAGTACTGCAGATTTGTGTGATTGTCTCCACCAAAAGGAAAGATTTACAATAAAATTTATGAGCTACAGAAAGCCAATATTCTGTTCACTCCTTGCTTTTCTTACAGCAGGGTCATGCATGAGTTACAGCACCGTCTAAATGGGGGTTATCTGTTTTAGCTTGATTTAATAAACCTAGGTAATGGGGCAGAAATGAACACCATTAGGGGAGTGTTTTTTTTATAGAGATAACATTAATGAATTATGAAACAGAGGGGAGGCGCAGAGGTGGAGAGTAATTTAGAGCATTTAGACGTCTTTTTAAAGTTTTTTTTCCTACACTACACTTACACGACACTTCACACATTTTACACATTGTATTCACACAAGCACAAAAAGCTTGTGCTGTTACTGTAAGTGTCACATTATTTCTGGAGCATTTCCAGGTATTTAAAGAGGGTCCATATCTCAGTCAGGTCTGTGCTTGCTCACTTCACTGTGGCAGGAATTTTAAATGAGGACTAAACAGTGAAAAGGGGTCTTGAATTATTAATGAAGCAGAATGGGTAAAAAGCAGCTGCTGTTGCTCGGAGGGAGTTTTTGGTGCAAATAGAAAGAAAGTTAGAAGGCGGGGGGTCAGTTTAGCACGTCATGACTTCACTACTGTCAGGAAAGGGCAAGTGCTATACCCAGATGTTGGACAGATGGTAAGTAAAAAGAATGTGATTTTGGATCAAGCGCCACCACATGTTGATTTACAAAGTCACAGTTTATATAACCGTTTCTGATAACACACAAATAGTGTGGGCTGGAATACATCAAAAGAAACTGAGCGATAACAAAAGGTACAGTTTGTGCCACTTTGATGAGGAAAGATGAAGACGCTGCAACAGCACCTGTGAGTGTTCCTGATATTTTCTGCTTCAGAAAAGAAGAAAAAACAACAACAACAACAAAAAAACATCTGGCAGCATTTCATAAAGTTTGCAAAATCTCATTTGCTCTCAATCTCATTTGTTGTTAGTATCTACCCATGAACTGTTTAATCGTTGCTGTTTTAGCCTATGGAGCTAAAAAAAAAAGAAAAAGGAAATTACTCTTTCAGCGCTGCTACAACGGACTCTAAACGAGTTTATCCAGAGTTAGCCAGGACTTGTGAAAGAAATGCTTGTGTTGACGATCTTATCTTCTTCTTCCTGATGACCTGTTTGATTAGGCAAAGATTTTACAGCAGATGCCCTTCCGGACTCAGCCCTCCCCATTTAGCCAGGTTTGGGCTGGCACTAGGAGTAACACAGGCTTGCAGAGTTTATGCAGTTAAACCAAAACAATGAGCTGAAAGGTGCTTAAGAGTTCTCCTGAAGAGCGTGCCTGAATTTTGGTTCCCTTTGATTCACAAAATGATTCATGAACTTTAAAAATGTATAAATAAGGAGGGCTCAGTGAGTCCTTTGGCTGCAACTTGAATTTATGGACCAAACACAGATTAGACACAGATTAAAGTACTCCAAAATGAGCTACATATGAACCTTGAATAATGGGATGTGATGTTCTCTCCTGTTGCCTACCACTCCAACCCCTCATAAACCATCCTGTGGCTTATTGTTAGTGTGAAAGCTCTAATCTTTTCCAGATTCTCAAATGTAATTGTATAGGCAGAACACACATGGCTGTGAAGGCTTGATCTTTGTGGGGTTGATTTATACCACCCTTCGTGCCCGAGCTATGGATCCGGTGTTTAGACCTCACCTAATTCATTCATTCTCCTGTCAACTTTAGGAGCTCAGCCTGATGTGCAGCTTTGGGTTCATCCTCCACTCGATCTTCTCAGCAGCACGCTCACGTCAGAGCAGATAATAAAACTTCAGAGATGTGCCAGAGAAGTGAAGGCAGCTGCTTTTTTGGCTTACGGAAGCACACACATCAATACAAAGCACTTTGCTGTGATATTATAAACAGTTCTGTCATATATTTTAAAAGCACCCAGTAATATCTTTGGAGAGAAGGGTGATTATAGTTTCAGTTGAAAATACTGAAATGTTTATTTAAATAACCTGCCATCTTATCATATTATGTTAAATGCTTTCTGCTGCTGCTGTGTTGGTAATATGCTTGGAATAAAAGACATAACAAAGAACTTGGGCTCCACCCGAAGCTCACAAATCTTGCTTTAGAGCACATGTTTACCATAGTGTTTGACGCTGTCAAATCACCCCCTTTACCTGGATGGATAATGAATGACTTACCAACAACACTTTGAGACTGGCTACAGATAATGAGAGCTTGTTTTGGAGAGGGAATGATAGAATGAATGTGATGACATACCTTTTTCTCAGCTGACAGGGTGCATTAAAAAGCGGTGGCGAGAATCTAAGGTAGGATTTGTGTGCCCCTCTGAAGTGCCCAAAACACACACTGCAAACTTTTGGCTGTGTGCGATGTTTTGTCTGTGATGATGTTTGAGCAGGCAAATGTCCTCTTTTGGTTCCTGTCTGGGGTCAGACTCTGGCATTCCACTGAATAAACATGCCTGTTATTTTTTTCAGACAAAAGCAGGGCGTCACAGTCAAGCCCACATAACATCACTGCAGTAGAACCCAGTTTAATAAGCTTCATAAACTTGCTGCTGCCTCCTCTTTCTTTCTTTCGGCTTTGTAAGTCACGCCACATTCATCAGAATAATAGCTTATTTTGGCTTTGCAAAGTATATAAAACTGAGGTCTATATAAGGTCTTCTTTACAGCACTGAATCATGGTGAAAATTTGGAAATCCCCCAATACTACAGCTGCCAGTCACACATTAATTCAGCACACAATAGCAATTCAGTAAGTCTGCGTTCTGATATTCTCATTACCGCATTCTAACCTAAGGTGAAATGTATTATTTGAACACCCCTGCCCCACCTCAATTCACCACAGACTGCAAAACTACACGGCATGCACCGTGCACAGTGTGTATGTTGCCAAACACGTTATTCAACTTATTTGAGTTTTGTCTGGGAATTATTAAATGTCATTAGAACACCTGAATTCTTAAAGAAAGTCCATGTAAAGCAATATTCCCAAGTGGGTCATCTTTTACAAAAATCACAGGAGGGGAAGAAGATGATTGCAGGAATTAATAACTGCATGTGCTCATTCCCTATACCTGCTCGTTCCATTACAGGGTCAAGGGGTGAGTATGCAGTATTGTTGAAGCAAAAAAGAAAAAAAAAAAGCTTTGTCAAAGGTGTTGACAGTGCTTCAGTTAACACAACAAGTACAAAGACTTGGAATGAAAGGTCCTGCCAGCAGTCTTCTAGAAATCATGTTCTGTGTGTTTTATCAACGTGTTTTCTCATTTTCTTAAAGATTTGCTGGGATACTGTTCCCTGGAAATGCTAGTTCTAAAGCTGCAGCTATTTGTCAGTTTTTACCAGTTAACTATCTGATATGTCATTTCATATAGGACGTTAATTCAGCACGTACTGTCACTGATGATGTGTTTATGTGTGTCTGTCATCAAAAAGAAAGAAAAACATCTCCATCTCATTCCCTATCTGCTCCCTTTTTTCTTCTTGTCTGGATAGCAAGACAGATAGACTCTGCATGGTATCAGTTTACAGGGAGTTTCTCTAACCATCACCCACACACACACACACACACACGCACAAAATTTACACCCTGAGGTGAATACACACGTCTGTATGTCATTCAACAACCACCTTGGAGCGTCTTGGCTGAAATGAGAGGTACTCGTCATCCTCCATAACACCCCACTTACTGCCCCCTCAGGAGTGAAACTTCCACTGCCTCCCTGGAACTCACTCAACTCGTCCTCCATTATGTTGTTTTGGTTGTAAGTTCCCTCTAGCTCGAGCAACCTGTGATTTATGTTGTGTACCCTGCTGCGATAAGAAGGAATTCATAATGAGTATTTACCCGCAAAAACACAATCAGCTACCTTTCCCTGTTCCCAGAGTAGATTCTGACAGTGAAACGTCTGCGTCTCCTTGCGGTGGAGAGTCATCGCAGCTCGCCCCAGTATAATAACCTCAATACCTACAATAAGTGACTGCTGTTTCTTTAATCCTTCTCTTTGTCTGAAAAGGAGAGCTTCCTCCGCACATTATCCTGAGCTTGGTTTCACTGGGCTCAATATGCTTTCATGTAGCTTAACAAATGAGTTTGTAAAATGGCTCCTGTGAAATAAAACAAAATTAGACTGAGATGAATGGGAAAGGAAGTTGTAGTTTCCGGTTGGGAGCGAGGGTGGTTTAAGGTGGGGAAACTGAGAGTTGACACACCCCATGTGACACCAAATTTCACATGCAGTGGATTGTATTTCCCTCTTGGCATTCAGTTCTAAACAGGAGAGTTTCAGAAGCTAAACATGTGTGATATGTTAAACATAAAATATATATTTAAATAAAACCCCTCTTTCAGTTGCTGGTTTTATTTCATTTAAGTCACCATTGTTGTCACAGCTGCAGCTATTGCATTGTTCTAAGGCTTTGAAAGGGAGAGCTGTAGGAGAAACTCTAAAGGAGCACCATCTCTACATTAAGAGCATGAAGCTGTGGCAAAATCTGGATGATTCACTGTACAGTGGGCAGAAACAGCAGCAACCTTTCACCTAGTTTATTTTGTAATAATGTTTCCAAACTGACAGCAGAGCTCTTCAACAAATTCAAGTTCAGCTAAAAGATAAAGCAATGCTGGCATTGGTAGAGTGGTACACAATGAAGATGTATTCAACATGAAGACATGCAGAAACAACCCTGCAGCTTTCTGTGTGATCATTTGCTCTATTGTCCAATTACGTTACTTTAATAACACAAAGAGTCATGATTTGGTGCCAAAAATGCCATAAACATGACAGGGAATGAGAGAATGAGCTGGAGAATGCCTTTCAGTTTCAGATGTTCTCATTTTAGTGGAAAGCCCCTCAGTTTCATGTCTGGCAATGCAAGGATGAAAATTACTATAATTCATATGAGTGAGGCTTAATTTTCAGCTTCTTTCTCTCTTCTCTTTACATCTGTTGCCAAATTGCAAGTATGTGACTAACTAATGACCTTCCCCATAACTTCAGCTGTACTTGTTTAGCACTAACTAGAAAATGTATCATACTAACCAGTGCTGCGGTCATTACTCAAAGAGATCATCTAGGGCAGGGAACACATGGCCCAAGGGCTACAACAGGCCCCCCAAAGGGTCTGATCCAGGATAGCTTTGAAAAATGTGAAAATTAGAAAGGAGGGGGGAATAAATAAAGAGTCAGAACTGTTAATTTAATCAGAGCCAGAGGTCTGAATTATTCAGTTTTATAGCCTTCCTACAGACAAGGTTTACACGTTTATTTCTTAGAGTGTGGTTAAGCCCAAATACGTATGTGTGATGATGCTTTCTTTGATTCATTCTTTGTAATGTGGAAAAACTGAGACATTTTATTTTTCTGAGAGCGTCTGAGGCATCAGGTCATCAGGTTTAAAAATGGGTGGTTTATTAAATGTTTTCCGAGTGACTTTAAACTTCTACACACTAAAAGAAGGAATGAGGTTTTTTTTAATGCTTAAAGGTTATTACAAAAATTTTTAAAAATTAGGCAGTAAGTGGACCACAACTTGAAATGATTGTGACATACCCAATCACAGGCACATCGCACATTAATGGCTAGATGGTTTTTTTTAACTGCATTTCATTACCTGTGCATTACAGTACTTACTTTTTTATTATTGTTTTGTTTACTTATGCGCTACACATTCGCTTTACAGCAGCAAATGACTGGAACACTTTACAAAGCACCCTCACTTGTAACTGTAACACCTCTTACTACTTTCAAGCTTAAACTTGAACAGATTAAAGTTGACTGTTGCTCTTCCTGACCATCCTGGCTCACACTAATGCACATCCCCACATCCATTTTCTCCTACATATATTCATACATGCGCACAATCACACACACACACACTCGTTAGTTTCCCCTTTCTCCCTTTAATGTTAACTCACCTATTCTTCTTCTTGCTCTTGCTTTTTATCCAGTTGTTATGATTTCCATGCTTGCTCCATCTTAATCTCAGATTTTTATTTTTGGTATGTTTATATGCTTGCGTATCTATGTGTTGCGGACCTGATTCTATTGGGGCCTCTTGGCCAGGTCATGCTTGTAAATGAGAACTGGTTCTCAAACATTTTACCTGGTAAAATAAAGGTTTTTTTGGGGGTTTTTTTAAACACACATGGAAAATCATTATGCATTATCATGTTTGCAGAATGTAGATGGGACTCAAACCCATAAATTCCCACATCCAGAACCTGATGCCTTATCCAATAGCCCGGTGGGCCTATTGGATGTTTTTTTGCTCCAAGTCTCTAACACTAATAGCTAGATGGTGAAAAAGTAGACATTTTACCTACTATCTTTATCTTGTGGTTTAGACAAAAGCAGTTAATTTCATCTAAACTCAAGCTCACAGAGCTGGAAGGCTTCAGACAAGTTTTAGTCTTGTTTTAACATCATTCTCATCAGGGTTTATGCAGAAATATTCTAAATAGAGATGGTTTTTTTTTGTGGGAATCACATTTTGGCTTTCTAAGTGCCATACATTTCAAACAATGTACAAGTATGTAAACGTATACCTGTCTGTGCTGCAGATTGATGGATGAACATTTTCACTGAGGTTGAAATGTCACGACTGACAACTGCAACCCAAACTGAGCTTTCCATTCTGGCCTTACACTTGGTATATGGTTTGTAACTCTATAGGAGATGGGGGGGGGTTTGAACAAACACATTTAAGGGAGGAGGCTGCATAGATGTGTGTTTCACTGCTGTCTGCTACAGTATTAAATAGCTTTCCTTCACATGCCTGTCACCTTCTAATCAGTAATGTTTAAATAACTCCTAAAGCACAAGAGCCATCAATAACCATTTACAACCAAACTCATCTACACATGCACGCAAACTCAAAAGCATCCATCACCTGTAACTGTCGAGCAGTTGCTCAGACAGCATTTATGTGAACACACTGCAGTTTCTGAGCTTCCAGGCATCATCCATCAACTTGGCCCTCCCAGAGGGGCTCCGTGGATGGGGCACACAAGCAGCTAAGCCGACCCACACCAGCTGGGTTGCCCAAATACAAACAAACGTAAAACGCAGATCACCTACAGGCATGCACAGGTGCCCTGTTTTAAAAATAGTTCACCTCCCTCTCTTTCCTCTCACTCGTGTAATGATTTTCGCTCCTTAATCCGTATTCTTAATTAAATCCTCATCCATTTTTCCATTACTTTCACCCCATTCTCTCCAGACTCTTTCCTCCTCCTGCCTCTCCCCGCTATGTGGATTATGTTAGCAGCACTCTGTTTAAATAGTGCTGAGTAGGTGGCCTGGTAATGGAAACACAGACACAAGGATATCAAAGGCTTAGCCCCATTCTTTTAAATTCTACACTCATTTATCAGGACTTGTGTGTTTCACAGATGTATCTGAGCATATGTGCGTCTGCATATTTGAGGGTGTAAGGGTGGAGGCACCCATGTGTGCTTGTCTGGAAATATGTGCATGCATGTCATGTAGCAGGTGAAAACACATGACATCACAGTTTACATTTTCTCACAATACCAGGCTCAGTAAAGTTTGAGGTAGGCTTGAAGATGCTGAAGTGAATAGCTCTATTCAATCCCAGATGAGTGCTTCCACGCAACAACATTCTCTTTTATTCATAAATTGACCTCTAATGACCTTCTAAGTTCCCATGGCCTGGTTCTTCTCAAATAGCAGGTTGAGTGATTAATGAGATAACAGGCTTATATGCACTCACCGGCCACTTTGTTAGGTGCAACTGCTCATTAATGTAAATATTTCATCAGCCAGCAACATGGCAGCAACTCAATGCATTCAGGCATGTCGACATGCTCAGGGCAAAGTTCAAATGAAGCATGAAGTTCAAATTGAGCATCAGAATGAGGAAGAAAGGTGATTCAAGTGACTTTAAATGTGACATGGTTGTTGGTGCCAGACAGGCTTGTATTTCAGAAACTGCTGATATGCTGGGACTTTCCCACCATCTCTAGGGTTTACAGAGAATGGCCTGAAAAAGAGAAAATACCCAGTGAGCGGCAGTTCTCTGAGCACAAATGTCTTGTTGATGCCAGAGATCAGAGGAGAATGGCCAGACTGTTTCAAGCTGTCAGGAAGGCAACAGTAACTCAAACAACAACTTGTTACATCAAGGAAGAGCATCTCTGAATGACACATTGAACCTTGAAGCAGATGGGCCACAGCAGCAGAAAACCATACCGGGTGCCACTCCCGTCAGCTAAGACCAGGAAAGTAAAGCTACAGAGCTCACCACAACTGGGCAGTAGAAGACTGGGAAAATGTTGCCTGGTCTGATGAGCCTCAGTTTCTGCTGCAACAAGCACGGATCCATCTTGCCTTGTATCACTGGCTCAGGCCGGTGATGGTGGTGTAATGGCATGGGGGGATTTCTTCTTGGCACACTTTGGGCCCCTTAGTACTGAGCATCATTAAAACACCACAGCCTACCTGAGTATTGTTGGTGACCACGCCCAGCCATTAATGATCACAGTGTGGAGTTTTTCACCATGGATCTGCAGCAGCTGTGTGATGCTTTCATATAAATACGGGAGGCCTCTGAGTAATATTACCAGCACCTTGTTGAAACATAATAATAATAATTAAGGCAGTTCTGCAGGACAGAGGGGGAGCAAACTGGTACTAGCAAGGTGTACCTAATAAGGCGTCCAGTATTGTCATAAAAGTTCTGGATGAGAACTAGAAGATTTTCAATAGGAGAGTTCCCTTTTATTGATTTTCTGGAAGACTTGCATAAGAGTTTGGATGATAACACATGCATTGCTCGGCAGCTCATACAGTTCTGGTCCAGAGTGGTGAGCGAGAAGAGCCAGTTCTTCCCCTCTTTAGCCCATCTTCAATAAAAACATGTTACCCTCAGTCCATTACAACTGTGAAATCTGACAATCTGAAAGTCAATTCAGCCCCCCCCCCACACACACACACACTGTGTTTCAGGGTCCTGTCTCTGTTGTCATCTCCATGATGATAAGAGACTTTCACATTTTGTGTAAAAGATCTGATGTGTTTCTTGTGGTGCCAAAAATAAAACAAGCTTTCACTGATTTTTTTCACTCTCAGTTGAGTCTTGGCAAAACCAAAAAAAACAGGAAAAAAAAATGTCTTTGGGTTAATGTGAAAGTGACCTATTTTGCATTTTTCTCATGAAACGTGATTATAATTATTTAAGTATGAATCAAGTAAACATAATGTATGAGAAAAATGTGACAGGAGTCCCTGTTTAGCAAATCACATTGTGATACTGAGTCCTGTGAAGACTTACAAATAAAACATTCATATTGTGAATAAATGGGAAAGTAATTATTATTGTTATTTTAGTTTTTGCTATTTCTTTTCCATGTGGGGAATGAGCACCAGGAGCATTGAATGTTGTGACATACAAGAAGTAATCATATAAATGTCACAGTTTGCAACGGGTAAACTTTTGCCTGATTACATCACATTCTTTGATTTCTTTAATGTCTTGTCTTCCATGAGCCCAGAGTGCCGACTGCAGCTGTAAACATGCTGAATGCTGTGGTGATGAAAGTAGTGTCACAGTGCGGTGGCTCTGCTGGGACGCACGGCTGACTTATAAACCAGATGCAGAAGTGTGCAAATAACCCGAATCAGCCTCTGGAGCAGGATAATGTCACCATTTAAGAAGTGAAAAGACAGCACTGTAGCCAAAAAGAGAGTCATAACATTGCTCCCATATGTGAAGGCCTCACATAAGATTTCACATTTGCAGGAGGTGATACGCTTGATATGGTGAACATGCCAACACACATTCAGCTCTGTTTTGGACTTCATCGAGGGTCCATCTTTAACAGCTGTTTTCTGTGCTTGAAAGGTAGTGAATGCTCAGTTTCCAGAGCTTTTTTCCTGTAAACGACTTGCCCCTTTGTACGTGTTGTAAAGATAAGGATTTTTCCATTTGATCCTGTAAAAAAACAAAACAAAAAACATCCAGAGTCACAAAAGGCACTGGGCCATTTACACATTACACCTACAGAAGCATGGAAATGCATACCGTGAAGCTCCTGGCAGACAATTTTTGTGCTTATGTTAATGCCAGAGAAGGTTTGGAACTTATCGAAGTCAGCAGAGCATTGCTGGCGTTTGTGCAGTGTGCGCCTCAGCCCCTTGGTGACACCCCTCCGTAACTTTACATTGTCTGCCACTTCAAATCTGAGTTGCTGTGGTTCCTAAACACTTTCACTTAACAATAATACCCTTTACAGTTGCTCATGGATTATCTAGGAGAGGAGAAATTTAATGAGCTGACTTTATCAAAGCACCGTGCTTGAATGCTTTTGTAAAGGCAGACTCCATGGCTAGGTGCTGGATTTTGTACACCTGTGCTCATAGACTGAAAACACCTGAATTCAAAGACTAAGAGGTGTGACCCAATTCTTTTCTCCATATAGTGTGTGAGGAGCAGCCGCCACGTAGCACCCAGGCACCAGCTTTAGGTGTTAGCCAGTGTCTTCCTCAAGGGCTCGATGAGAGCTAGTTGCAGTAGTGATGTAGCAGGTTTGGCTGACAGGTGGCTGCCCTTTATCCTTGTTTATCATTTGTTTGCACTGAAAGCATCTAAGATGAGTTAGCTGCTGTTCAGTTTGTCTACCAAGTAGCTAGATTTTTGTTTTAAGCCAAAACTAGCATTTCATTTAATATCAAAGTGAGCTGCTAAACAAGCTGGCTCCACAAGCAGTAGCATTAGCTGATGACTCCACAGCAGCAACAACACCTTATTTTACATAATAACCATTATTATTTTAGAAAGGCTTTTAAGAGTGAAACTATTTATGGAGCATGGTATCCATGTCGTTTACAGCTGTGCTATGACAGGAAAAATGTCGTTCACTGAGCGAACGCATCACAGTGTCCACTCTAATCTGCAAAAACATCTGGACATGATACCTCCCACCTCATCTCAGGAATGACGCAGAAGGAAGAGATGCGTCACACCCATGTCTCCATTTTCCTGATCTTTGCCATTTCTGAAAATGTCAACCCATCACGGAAAATTTCACACATCCTTACAGAGTCAAGGTGATATTGATTATAGTCTGCATTTACCCATAAATCATCTGGGGAACACAGCTCGAAGACAGCTCAGGACAGAACATTCAAAATCGGCCCCTGATGGTGAACCCATCTTTGGTTAAAAAAAAAAGATTTAAAAAAAAAATCCACTATGGAGTACAGAGATGCTGCCAAGGCAATGACATGAATCACCTCTTGTTTTTCTGGTGTTTTATGAAAATGTTATTCACAGGTTTCTCCTATCCTTTGTCTGGAAGTCAACTGATACTCCCGTTGGTCAGTACCACAGAACAGTTATCCTGTTTCTTTATGGTTTTGTTGAACACTATATTCTGCTTTCATAAAACCCATGCCCCCCCCCCCCACACACACACACAGCATTTCATACACATGCACACCTACGTAAGTGAAAGGTTAGTTGCAAGTTTGGCAGTTTGTATGCCCGGTTTCAAGCATGGAGAAAGAGGAACACTGGCTATGAAAATTAAATACGCTCTTTCAGATTTCATATATTATGTGGCTGAACTTTCCCTCACCTCCACTGGCAGGGCAGGGACACGGCAAAAAAAAACACAAGAGAAGGCTGCGGGAAATTCCTGCCAGGGATCCATGAGTTTCTTAATACCACAGGAATGCACAACTAAAATTTACTCTGACTGTCATGACAACTCCAGATAGGGAGCGAGATAAACTCAGGTTGTCCCCAGTAGCTTTGTGGTTCTTATTTCTGCTGTTACAGTTTGTTCCTATTTATTATTGAACAGCAAAGAACGCTAAATGCAGTAACAGTAAAGACTTAACTTTGAATAACTATGTTGTTTGTTTACAGGCAACAAGTCTTTAGGAAACCACCACAGAACGTGTGTGGTCTCTTATCATATCTTGGATTATGTTAACATACAACAAGGAGGCGAATTAAAATGCCACGCCATCCTCATAAGAGAGCAAACAAACATTTTCCCAAAGCAAATGAGTATTTGTTTTAGATCAAATTAATTACATGAGGAATTTTCCAGTCATCGAAGTTCAGATGAGGACTCAATGCAGAATTAGCGCTGGATTTTGTGTTGCACTTTTTTGGTAAATAGGCTGCATCTACAGTATATTACACTTTTTAAACATTCAAAGGATTTATACACATTATCTTTCAAAAGGACACTTCAGCATGCAACTTTGATGAGGGGATTGAACTGCAGAGTTTTCAAAGCTACAACATATCCTAAGGCATGAATATTAACTCTTGTGGGACTCAGGTGCGCAACCTTTGAATTGCTTTCATGTTGCTTTTTTAGATGTCCAATCAGCTCTCTGTTTTGAAGCAGGGCCTTTCCACACATTTTGTATATTTAGTAGCTCATAAATTATAGATTGAAAGAATATTTTTGACATCTTTTGCTCGGTGGATTGGATTTTGCCTCTGGACAAAGATGAGCTAGCTGTTTCCTCATGTCCACTGGCTATCTGCCTCGTGGCTGCAGCTTGATATTTATGATCTTCATAACCTTCAGCAGCTCAGCTGGAGCAAAATCAAAGGAAAACTGCAGCCACTCATTAGCAGCAGGCTGCTATAGCTTTGGTGCTCTGTTGGCCCATTGTGTCCATCATCTCAGTGCTCTGCAAGAAAACCAAAGTGCACCATTTATTTGAAATCCATTGATGTTTTTTTGACAATTGTTTACTGCATGAAATCTATTACATAAAATTTGCAGCTTATTGGTTTGGAAGGCAACTGTAATGATTCATGCTGCTGTGTTAAAAAAAAAAAATCTGTTAGAATAACATGGTGAATTAAACAGTTACCCATAGGACTGGTTATTTTACTTAAGGGAAATCCACTCTAATGATCCCAGTGAACAGCTTTCATTTTCCAGTGGTAGACCTTATATAACACAGTGAGGGAACACCCAGTCACAGCCTAAAAAAAACAAGCTTGATTTGTTACATTGTTGAATTTCATTGCTGGGTGGATCTTCTCCAAAAACTGGCAGTGTTTCTATTTGTCTCTCAGATAGTTTCTGCTTTAGTGAGAAAAATATTTGTGAAGGCTGGTGTGGATTTGTGAAGCTCCCTTTCATGCCTTCCTTTCTGTTGATGGAGCTGCTCACGAAACCTGTTGGCATAATGCCCACTGATCTTTGCTCTTCAGTCTTACATATTTTTCCTACTTTCTCGGTGTCGTGGCATGTTTCCTGGCAAAAAAAAAAAGTAGATAAAGCGAAAGCATTTTTGCCTAAGGAGCTGTTCTCCAGTGTTTGCTCAAGGGGCAGCCTACAGGAAGCCAAACAGGGGCCAGGTTAAATGCTCTTAAACATATAGAACCTTTTTTATTATTATTATTTGGCTTTTATGAGTAGCACTACGCACAACATTATTCACTTTTATTGCAGCGCTGAGCCTCTACACTAATGCAAATTACAGTTGCCTGTCCTGTTCAAATATATCTGTCTCTTTCACCTCACTTTTCTTTCATGTGATGAGCAGAGCAGTGCGGCAGAGTCCGTTATTAGCTGCTATACATGCTGGCTTTCTGCCAGGCCCCTCTGGTAAGCCACTCAAAGAGGCCAGCAGCAGCCAAAACCTCAAGTGTTCCCATGCCAAACAAAGACACGTCAGTAAAGTCAATATTAGCCTTTTATGCTGCCAACCAGCAGCAGGAAAAAAATGAATAAAAGAAGGGGAAAAAAATCTCTGAAAGGATATCTAGAGCTTGAATGAAAACACGGGGATTGTTGAAACGCCAGTGAAGTGCTCTTAAAGGTCTGTGTGCCTCCGGGGGTCCTAACCCATCACACTCCTGCTCTCACTTACGTCCGTTCTCTGTGTGAGGTTAATTGGACAGTGGGACAACACTCTGTCAGGATGTATGTCTCCCTGTATGTGTGTCAGTCTATAGAGCCATTCACATGGCCATCGCTTTTTTTCCTAATGGACCGTAAAGTAATTTCCCCTGATAATGGTGCTTGGCTGTTTCGGTGCCAAGACTGGCAAGATTCAGAAATCCAAATTGTCAAACTGACAAGCATCACTGTAGATGAAATGTATTTGGAGGGTTATTATCTTACATTTAATGTAATTACTTTGGACTTTCCCTCTGCTGATTGTAAGGAGAGAGACAGTGGTATGGTATTTCTTTTACTTGCTTGCTCTATGAAATATTAAGATCTAAGGATCTGAGAAAAGATCTGTGTATTCTTCGCTGACATTTGCCCTGTGTGGTTGTTAAATGTGGTCTCTCCTACAAAAGAAGTACTGAACTCAGTGAGAGGCTTGATAAACAGTGGAAAATCTGGATGGAAAGCCTTGAACCTTTTTACTTTGAAACATGGGAATTAATGTCAGTGACTGAAGGGGATGATCATTAGATACACCAGAAATGTCCTGACATTAAATTAAATTATCTGTGTTAGAGGAGTCATAAGTAAAAAGTAAACTGATATTACAAGAGCTAAATATATTATCAAGTACTTAATAGGTGATTTGGGGGCTTGTTGGATTTTCAGTTTAGTTTTCCTCATAGTTTTTCTTGATTCTGCACATGGATAATGCTGTTTAAGTTTGCTTATGCACAGTACTGTGCAAAAGTCCTGAGCCACCCCTTGTTTCTTTATATTTTGAATCCAAGGAGGCAGGCTTTCATGTTACTTTTTCTTTAATTGGCCTTGAGCAATAGTTCTCCAGGCTTTCTGAGGGTCTTTGGCTTGGATGTTAATTGCTTTTTCATTCATTTTCAGTCCAGTCCTTGTACCTGACCATTTTCAGAGGAATGGTTTTTGTTTGTTAAGCTGCTTAACACTAACCTATGACTCATTCAAGCATAAAAAAATGCACCTAAATCAAAGGATGAACCAGTGTTGTGTGCACACATAACAGACAACTTTGCAAAGTGCCTATTTAAAATTGTATCTTTAGGCGGTTTATCTCAGCAGCGTGTACTTAAAGAAATCTGACAAAACTCAAAAAGTGGAGGACAAAGGGAAAAGTTGCAGGGCTAACAAAAACTGCAGATGAACAGAATCTGAAACTCATGTCCTTAAAAAAAATCAGAAAAAAATCCAGCAAAGATTCAACACAGAGATGCATCTGGCCCTTCAGTTGATCCTACTACTGTTCACTGAAGCCTCATTGGAAATGGTGGCAGTGGAAGGGTGGCTGTCAAGAAGCCATTCTTAAGAAAGGGAAAGGGGGAGAAAAGGCTGCAGTATGCCAAATTACACAAGAACTGGACTGAAAATCAGAGGCAACAGGTCTTATGGAGTGGTGAATGAAAATGTGAAAATATTGGTTCAAATTGTCATCAGAGGAGATTAGAACAGTGAATGCCTACAGCTTTGTCATGTTTGGGGCTGCATTTCAGCCAGTGGTGTTGGAGATCTTGTCAAAATTGATGGAGTTAGGAATGCAGAAAAGTACGGTCATATTTAGATCCATCATGTCATTTCATCTTCATTTTTCATCATGACAATGATCCCATACACAGAAAATACAAGAAAGCTGGTCTAAGAGAGTTCAAGCTATGAAATTGGTTAAATACTTTTATTCAAGTACTGTACTGTACTTGTGCAGGGTACATTTTGAGGTAATTGTATTTATTTCTAGGTCCAGGTCTGATTCACAATAGTTCAGAGGGAGCTGTTTTTATGTGTTATTTTTTTTTACTGTATAAATTGTTTCAAAATATTACAAATTCTTAAAGATCAGTTTATAACAATTACCATTAATACAGTGAGTACTTTAGTTTTTATTGGAACATTTTGAATACAGTTTTGGTTAAAATGTTTTGACTTTTTTCAGCACTAAAGAAGTAGAATTCACAAATGATTGTTTTAGGCAGTTTGACATGGTTCACTTACTGCTCTCCTCCCAGAGAGCCATCCAAGTCAAAATCCTGTCAGGAGAGCTTTTGACCTGAACGACAGGAAGAGAAAATGTCACAGAGAGTTAGCGTCTGTGTCCGCTCGAGATGTGAACAAGTGCAAATGGCTGAACTTGTACATGCACACGTAACAGCATATATATTCGTTCTCTTTACTTACCTTCCCTTTTCCGCTGCAGTTGAAATCCCTAAATTGCTCCTGGTTGAGGAAAAAAGGATTTGGGGGGGGGAATCTGTTGAAACTACTTGGCTCTTTAGCATGCTCCACAGTGGGTCCAGCAGCTGTAAAAGACACCAGATGGGGTCACAATCCATCCTCCCACTTCATGTGACGGTGATGGTTCTCAAATAGTTTTCACGATAAGTTTATTTTCTCCAAAGGAGTTGGAGGCTCAGCGCCGCAGCTGAGTCATGCTCAGCAGCTGATGTTCCCGTTCCACCGTTAACACTACAAACATTTAATCTCTTTCCAACAGAGAAGAATTCACAGTTTAGGCAGCAAATGGATGGAGACCAAGTTACTGCACGAAGAACTGGAGGAAACATTGGCAGACCAAATACAGGATAATGTACCATTTTGAAGAAAAAGGGAATGCATATATATAGGATGTATAAAAATCCCTCTCTGACTGAGCTTGGAAAGCATTTTTATTAGAAGTGGATTTACAGTTTTCATAAACCAAACCTCTGCACTCTACAAGCACACACTGAGGGAAAATATTAAACTTGGCAGTGTTTGGTTGCATCCAGGCTTCAAATATGAAAGATTAAATCAGGTGGATTACATTTTTTTATGAACTCAGGGGGTGATCTTTGCTCAGATTAACCTCTCTGTGTGCTACTGATATTAAAAGGCCAAAAATATTCTCAATAAATGTGTTTTCATTCGCTTATATCCCCATGCTATTATTCTAAAAAATATTCTCCCACTTCTGGCCTTTTGAAGTGACATGTCCAGCGTGAAGCATTAAATTATGACTTGTGGAAGAGTGTATTTCTCCCTAGAGGGGGTTTTTTCACAGGCAATTACTGTTTTATGTTGGCCACTAATGCTAGAAAGTGTGCTGTGGTCAGGGTACACATGCTGAGGTCATGTCAAAATACACAAAACATGACATATACTGGATAATGCAGTTATTTATCTTCCAAGGAGCCAGACTTTCTTGCTTTTTCACTCATTTTCAGTGCAGTCCTTGTACCTGAGCATTTTCAGAGGAATCTTTTTTTAAAGCTACTTAACGCTGCCCTGTGAATCATTCAAACATAAAAAGGCACCTAACTCAAGGGATGAACCAGTGTTGTGTCTACACATAACAGACAATTTAGCAAAGAACTGATTTTTAAATCCTTGTTACAGCAGCCTGCTACAAAAACATATAATTTGTTCCCATTTCTTTAGCTGAATCTAAGAAAAAGGCAAAAGGCAGCACAGTTAAAGGGTGGATTTCCAGAAGCCATTCTTAAGGAAGGGATGCAGGGAGAAAGTTTGAGGTATGCTAAATTAGACTAGAACTGGACTGGAAATCAGTGGCAGCAGGTCTGATGGAGCAATGAATCCCGATTTGAAATTTTTGGTTCAATTTGTGATTATTATATTCAAAGGAGGTCAGGAAGGAGGTGCAGCAATGAGTATCTACAGTCATTGGTGAAACACAGTGGAGGATCTGTCCTGATTTTCAGCCAGTGTGATAAAGATCTTGTCAAAACTGATGGAATTCTAAATGCAGAAACGTACCATCAGATTATAATACCATTTGTCTGGTTTCATTTTTCTGCATGACAATGATGGCAAACATGCCAGTGCAGCAAAAGCATACCTGGCTAGAAAAACAATGCAGCACTCTCAGTCATATATCGATCTCCAGAGCCCTGACCTCAACATTACTGAAGCAGTGCGGGGCCATCTTTATAGAAAGCAGAACAAAAGTGAGCCAACATCCAAAGAAGAACTTTAAATATCCTTCAAGAAGCCTGGAGAACTATTCCTGAAGACTACTTAAAGAAATTACAAGAAAGCTGAGTTCAGGTTGTGTTGCAGAAATATTGACTTCAACTTTGTTAGATTTGTTCAAACTCTGTTTTTGCCTAAGATACTGTATTCCCAGTATACCTTTGCCCATGTTTCAGTAAATTGCTGCACCTACTTCCCATTTTCCTAGCAAAATGAGCGGCTGAAGAAGCACTTTTGCACAGTACTGTTGCTGAAAATTCCAGTGAGGCCAGGAACAGAAGGTGCAGTCAAATAACATGTACATATATAGGAGCAAATAATTGATATAAAAATACTTTATGTATGTGCAGCTGTGTGACCAACTGCATCATATACACAATACACTGAAATCAAACCACATCATGCAAACATAGGCCAACACAGATTAAAAAGACAATTCTAGTTTTTGGATTAAAAAAATCGATGTTTTTATATGGTTAATACTAGTTAAATTGTTAAAATATGGAGGTCACAGTGGCTATAGCATTCCCATTGAGTGCATAGTTAAATCTGTTGAGCAAGATCATTAATCCATCAACCTGTACTGCCTCACAGAATACAGATGTGCTTGTTCCTGATCCATCGTCAAGGATATCCTCCTGTAAATTATTTACCTAATGAAAGCATCCTTGTAGAGTGTCTATTCTTAAGACATATGCACAAAAGAAGGAAAACAAAGTTGATAAGCAGCATTAACCTAGCAGAGGGAGGTATCACCCCACCCCACCCTTCCCTTTCCATTTATGAACCCCGACCACGATGACATAAAGCCAAGGAAGGGAGAGGCTAAAAGACATGTTCCACACTGTCCTTGTGACCACAAGAAGCATGCTTATTGCTGTTTGTTTGCTCAGGCGTTTAGAGTTCAACTCCTGGCGAGATGAAGGAGGAAGGTTTTAATCAAGATAACACATAAAAGGTTTGGAGTTGCACCAAGTGCTTAATAATCAACAACAGAACAGGAAAAAAGATAAAACATTGAGCAGCATGGCCACCATTTGTGTTCCTGCCTTTAATTGTAGAGAGTTAAGGGTCACAAACCTGACTTATCCATAAGCCTTACATTCAGTATGTGCTGCTGAAAGTGCATGCACATACAATGTCTGGAAGCATACTTAAAACACAGAGATGGGACTTCTTCCGTTTATGAACACGCCACTTCTCCTTCAGATGAGCAATTGTTATAGCATAGGCTGTCTTCATTATGATGTGTTACCAGTATGTTTGGTATGACCTGAGGTTACCACTGATTTGCTACTGTATATAATTAATTCTGGTAAATGATTCACTTCAAAAGACTGTTAAGCTATTTTAACAGGTTCAGACATGCTTGGTAAGGCATACTGCTGGGTGCTTGTTAATTGGCAACCTCAACACCAAAGTCCTAATCTCCGACGACATACTTTAATTGTCGGTGCCCGTGAAGCCGCATGCCAACTTAATGAAAAAGTGTTGACGCACTGTGTGAATGCTGATGAGAGGCAAGTTTACTGGGAAAAAAATAAACATTCATTCTTATAGCTGTTCAACTGTGAAATTTCTAAAAAATGTCAACTATAAATATTGTGGACACACACTAACTCAGTAGACCAGGGAATGGAATTGATTAGTTTTCAGCTTTTATCCACACCAGCTCCTAATTGTCCCGATGTGCTGCTGAAAAGACATTTTTTTAACTGTCTTCACAGGCAAGTGAGATGCAGGAACGCATGTAACAAAAGAACTTTCATCTACAAGCTCATTGAGATCACAGCATGTATTTCACACACCATGAGAAAGTAGAAACTGTAGAAGAGGCTATGGACACGCATTTGAAGATTTTCAGTCATCCGAAAAGACTCTGAAATAAGTCTTGCTTTTAAGTCTACAGAGAGGCCTACCCTTTCACTTCAGTGTAAATTAAGATGAGATGGCACTGTATTACATTCAATTCAATTCATTTTAATTTACACTGCTCAA